>PVHX01005849.1:0-107565 GCA_004024805.1 Geosciurus inauris | reverse complement strand
TAGCCTTAATTATCTCCTGATAGGCACTATCTTCAACTACAATCACACCGAGGGTTAAGGCTCCAACACATGAAATTAGGGAGGACACGATCCAGTCTATGGCAGCTATTCTTTTTTTTTTTTTTTCTCAAAAGTTGAATTTTAATACATAACAGAAAAAAAATTTTTCAGAAGCTGTACACACTATTCACTGAAAACATTTGTTGAGGCAAATAGAAAAAAAATTGTTACAATTATAATTTTTCTAACTGCACAAAATTATAAGCAGATTACATTCTTCATATTAAACATCTTTATATGCACTTTCAATGAACAGTATATATATATATATATATATATATATATATATATATTTATATATATATTTTTATCAACTATCTTTACTATACCCATTCCCCTTTCCTGCCCCCCGCCTCCCTATGGCAGCTATTCTTTGGGAATTAGGAAGCAGGCTGCAGGCTTAACAAGTCATCAGCAGCAATGCCTGTGGTTGTCCACTTAGCAAACGCCTGCTCAGCCTCTGCTACGTCAGAGCTAAGGCCCTCAGGTCATCTCCTCTGTGCAGACTCCCCTAACTTCTGACCTCAAAATTAAGTGCCTCCTCCCCTGAGGTCCTATTGAACTTCTTTTATATTTTGATGGAACAATGCCTTACTCTGTATTATGTAACTGTTTTTACTTGTTTCTCTCCTCCACTATAGTATGCTCTCTTTGAAGGCTAGGACTGTACTTTATCTCTGTGTCAATTGAGGCTATGATAGAAACTCAATAAATAGTGGGTAGATGGATACATGCGTGCTGTCCCAACAGAAAGACCAAACACCATACAAGAGAATCCCAGACTTGACAATCTCAATCAAGTAGCTTGATATCAGGTGGCACTGCCATTCACCAGGGCAGGTGGTCTCTCCTGGCTCCCAAACTGAGTTTTACAACAGGCCTCAACTTCTAGGAGTCAGGATGGCAAGAGTTTGACAGACCAAAGCACCAGAAGAGGACAGAGACTGTGTAGCTCAGCACAGCAGGAAAGAGTCAAAACCACAGGGCAACTCAGGCTAGGGTATGATGGAGCCTGTGCCTCCATGGCCAAGCTGGGAAGACCTTTCAACAGGGCAGAGGATGCAGGGGCCTCCGACTGATTAGATACTGTGACTTCAGGCAGAATTGGCCCTAGGAAGTGAATCTGAAGCAAGGTATCAAGTTCTCCATTATGAGGAAGAATCATGAAGCAACCTCCCAGCCCCTGCTCTGGATAGCACAGGGGATAAGACAGCTCTGTGTGTTGGCCATGAGCTGCTTTGCCCTCCAATATGTGAGGAAGAGCTAAGCAAGCTAGGTCTCTTTGAGGCTGAGGATATTAAGGATATGCTTCAGCCTGCACACCCACAACGTGTGCTTGGGACCTAGAACCCTGTGAGTGACTAGCTAACCATCAAGAGGGAACAGCATCTGAGATGACTCTTTCTGTCAAAGACAGGGGGAAAAAAGTTAGAGTATATAAATTTGGAACAACAAAACCAGAGCCAAGATGAAACTAAATAACTCCCATTTCCTAAGAGCCTGCTGTGTACTTGCTATGTTCCTGTGTCTCCAGACACATAATCTAATTGTCACAACAACCCTGTGAGGCAGGGAATGCTACACTCATCTGAGATTCAAGGAAACAGAGAGGTTACATGATCTTCCCAAGACTGTGGAGCTAGCAATGAGGTAAAGCTCCAGTCTTTACATTATCCCACATGGCCTCCTCCATACTAAGCAGACTGAGTGATGCTACACACACACACACACACACACACACACACACACACACACAATCCATAGTATAATACTCAAGACTCGAAAGTGTTACTTTATATGGAGAAAGGGACTTTGAAGATATGATTGAATTAGAGTGTGACATACAGATGTCACCTTTGTCTAGGTAGCTACACATAATCACAAGTGCCCTGTATGTCAAGATCAAAGGATGTGCTAGGAGGTGTGACAGCAGAGGGAAGAGCCTGGAGTGATTTGACCTGAGAAATGCAGGCAGCCTTGAGAAACTAGGAAAGAGAAGGAAACAGGTTCTTCACCACCAGAGCATCCAGCAGGAGCCAGACCTGGGGACACCTTGACCTCTAGCTAGTGATGCTCTAGTATTGCAAGTAATTAAATTTATATTGCTTTAAGCTACCAAGATCCTGTTAACTTAATTTGTTACTGTAGCATAGGGAACAAATACAAATAATAAGAGTAAAAACTGAAAAACAAAGGTCTAGATGTGTTTGAGATAATACTCTCCAAAATAATTACAAAGAAAATGTCAACTTATTTAATAATGGAAGATACCATCGAGTGAAAGACCTCCAACTTCAGCCAACAAATAAAGAGCACACTTGCTACTCCTTCCATCCTAAATCCATAATATGTCCATTTCAACTCAATCATATACTTCCTGCTGAATTCTCACATGATATCAGAATCCATTTTAACATTTTCCGATGACACAATCAATTATTAAAACATGGCATAGAGACAAAATCTCCTCGACCCTTTGACTTCAAAATCGTAAGACCATTTTCTTCTTGGCTACCTAGGCTGGCTGAGACACATGTAAGATTCTTTCACAATCTTGATCCTATTTAACTCTAACAACTTGTGAAGTTTGGCAGAACAAGGCATATTACTGACCACATTGTTCATGTGGAGAAACGAGAAACAAAAATCAAGTGGTTTGCTGAATGTTACACAAAAGAGATAGGATTTATTGCCTAGGTTTGTGCATTAGTTTGCAGGGGCTGCCATCACAAAGCATTACTAATGGGGTGATTTAACTTATTTTCTCACAATGCTGGAGACTAAAAGTCCAAGGTCAAGGTGTTGGCAAACTTGATTTCTTCTCTCCATGGCTTGCAGAAGTCCATTCTCTCTCCAAGTCTTCATGTGGTTTCCTCTCTATGTGGCGGTGTTTGGACTTTATGAGGACACCAGTCATATTGATTATGGCTCGCCCCAAGGACCTCATTTTGTTACTTCTTTAAAGACCTTATCTTTAAATGCAGTCACATCCTGAGGAACGAGGGGTTAGGCCTTCAATATGTGAATTTTGGTGGAGAGAGGGGACACCATTCAGCCCATGACCATCCTTAAGGGTCTAGAACTATGTTCCTTTCTGTCTCTGTTAGGCTCACAGGCTTTCAGTTACTTCACTGCAAATAACATGGTTGCCATGAGCCTTCCCAGTATTAGCATCCTAGACGTCTGGATTTCTGCTGGAGGAAATGCCATGATCACTTTGCATAGTGCAACTTTAAGGAGATATGGGGGAAGAGTCTGAGCTCAGGCTGGAGACTCCTGAGTGAACTCAAGAGTCCTTGCTCAACCCATGACACAGGAGGAGCCTTCTTCTAAAGCAGGAGATTCTCTGTTGTCTCACGGACTGCTCAAACTTGGAAAGCAGGAATTCTACAACAAAACAAAAGGGACTGATTTAGGTGCCTTCCCAGCAAGGGATTGCTCTCTGCTTCTCTAACAGGTGACCTTTGAGCAAATATAGTGCAGCCAGATTGAGGGAGCTCCCTCAGAGCAGAGACAGTGAATAATGACAAAAACATGCCAGAGTTCCCTCAAGTGCCAGCACAGATCACATCATGGTTGAGAGATAAAAAAGTGTCCCTTTATGAATGTGACCCTGGCTTGTCAAGCAATTTTTCAGTTTGATTACATTTTCAGTTAGGTTTTGCTTTGAACAATATTTGGAAATGATACCTGCAGTTCCTGTAAATGAAAAACCAAATTGCTTTGGCAGTTGCAGATATTTTCGATGCAGGCAAAAGAATGAAGGGAATACACAGCACTTGCATTCTGGATGTCCCAGCACCATGGTTCTAGGCAATGACATTTTACAGTTCTTCTCACACCTTCCCCTGTTCAATCCCCAGTACACACAAGGACACATGCACACTTTTTGTGCACTTAAAATGATCATCGCAAATGGTCATTTTCTTTATTTTTCCTGGCATATATTAATTATAAAAATTGATGGAGTTCACAGTGATATTTCCAAATATGCATAAATTGTTTACTGATCAAATCACTGGCCCAAATTCTTAGATTGGGTAAAGAGCCACAGTAGACTAATATTATGATGTCCCAAAGATAATCTCTACTTTCACTAGAAGTAAAAAAGAGTGGTAGAATGGACAGCCACTATTAACTCTCTGTTTGGCCGCCACTGCTCTGACCATTTCCCATAGAAGTTGCTGAGAAAATCACTTCACAGGAACTCTTTATGATCACGATCCCTCCCAGCATCACAGTATCTATATATTTAATGAACATATATTATGTGATACCATTCTTCATGAACCCTTTTCACGTTTAATCTTCACAACATTTCTAGGATGCTGCTGCTATATAATGAGGCTCATATTTCAAGCGGGAAAATTCAGTCTTAGCTCCCAAGAGGAATAGATGGTAATAATGCCTGTGGCAGACGGAGGAATAGCTCTCCAGATATATCCGCCTCTTCACCTCAGAACCTGGGAATACATTAATGTAAAGGGCAGTTGTGATTAAAGATCTCAAAATAAGAGTATCACTCTGGATTAAACAGGTGAGCCCAATGGGTCACAAGGGCCCCTAACAAGAAAAACGAGAAGCAGACCAATGAGAGAAAAAGATGTGTCAATAAAGGAGAGGTCAAAGGAATATGACTGCTGGCTTTGAAGAGGCCACAAGGCAAGGAAAGCAGGAATCTTCTAGAAGCTGGACAAAGCAAGCCTCTCCAAGGAACATGTTCCTGCCAACTCCTTAATTTTAGCCCCAAGAGACCATTTTACACTTTTGACCTCCAGAACTACAATAAAATTGTGCTGTTTTAAGTCACTAAAGATGTGGTGCTTGCTACAGAAGCAATAAGGAATTCATACGGGGCCTTCCTAGCTTTCTCCCTCTCACATCTGGAAGCTGAGTAAAAGAGAATATCTAGGTTTGTTAATAGCTTGGTTGTGTGAAAGGCTTTCCTCATTCATTATCTCATTTTATCCTGGTAGCACTCCCTAGTGTTAGAGTCTGCTATATCTACAAGTCAGCAGTGATACTGTCGGTTGACATGGAGGAAGACGAGGGTTTGTTGTGGTGAGGAATGATAGGAAAGTCCAAAACTGCTAGACTGTGGGCTTCCTAGAGCAGGGTCTACCTAGACCAGTGTCAACTAAGAAAAGACATGCACTTAATGGTTGGATAAACAGAAGGATGGATGGATAGATGGGCTGAATGATACATGAGTCTATACATAAGTACATGGATGAATTAAATAATATGTCAAGCATTTAGTGTATACTAGGCATGCAGGAGGTGCTCAATATGTAATAGCTCTGTTGGGCACTCTAGGTGGGGTTTGACGGTTTTAAGGTCAAGGTACAAGGGATGATCACACACTGCCCTTCCTCTCATTTGTACCTCTCAAGAACATAACACACACCAGAAAGAAAACAGCAACTGGGAACCTGAGCACTGTTTCACTGAGAGTGACACACATAGCTGAAACCCCAGTTTGGAGCTCTGGTAAAGACACATGGCCTAGGCTCGTGCAGGACCAGCTGCTCTGCTCTATTTTTCTTCCCCTGCCACTACCATCACCACCACCTTCCCACTTCAAAGGGCAAACTTATACCAAAGGGAGTGTCACCTATGTATATGCAGAAAGTGCCAATCAAAAATAAAGGAGTGAAAAGAAGACCAGTAGAGTAGAGGAGGGAGAATAGGGGGAGGAAGGAGGGAAGGAAATGGGAGGGGAAACGGGATTGAAATCAAATTCCCTGCATGTACAATTTTGTTAAAATAAGCCCAAATACTATGTATAATTATAATGATCTAATTTTTAAAAAGTGAACCTCAGCATCTCACTCTTCAGGATGATAGAGCAGGTGGAGACACGGCCTGGCCTGGACAATTACACCACAGGCAAGTTTACACACATGACCCCCAATAAGATGGAATGTAAGGATAGGAGCTAAGTCAGGGCCCAGAACCAAGGCCAGAGGTGGAGCTGAGAGACCTTTCCAAAGAGCGATTCCATACAGCAGAGACAATCAGTGTCATGGATTCTGCCTAAACGAATTAGCAACTTTACCTCTACCCCAGAAAAAATGGAAAAGGCTTGGGAAGAGACAGTTCAGGAAAAATAAAAGAACAGAATTATCTTTTTTTTTCATTTTTACTCTTAGCTGTGATGCTAGATGGATCCTCTGACATCAATGACATGATAATAAAGACAAGGCAGGGGCAAAGTAGATCAACAATAGTTTCTTTGGGGCAGCCTAAAGCTTGGATGCAAAGTATGTACGTGGTGTAATAAATTCAAGTACAAGTCATAAATTATTAATATAGGGAGAAGAGAAGAACTGGCATTACTAGAACACCTGCTATGTTCTGGGCACTGAATATATGTAATTTAAGCCTCCAAATAAATGCTAAGAAGAGGCAATATCATTCCCACTTTAAGGAGAGGAGTCCAAGGCTTGTGGATGCTGAGCAAAGGAGGAGCCAGGCTTCAAACAAGCATGCTAACTCCAAGCCATACTGTTTTCCCTGTTTTCAGAAAGTTAAGTTTGTGGTAAAGTTTAGGTAATAGGGGCCATATAAAGCAGGCCGTGCAGCAGATAAATACAGTTTTTTGTGTACTCTTATGATGTAAACACATGGTTTTTCTGTGAGGAACTATTCCTCCCCATCTCTGACTGTGATTTATCCAAGACTGTTCCTACACACATCTAGAAATAATCATACACTTCAGACCTGATTATTCTATCTTCTTTTGACTCTAGGATGGACATGTGGTTCATATCAGCACAAGGTATCAATCACAAAACATATGTTGGAATCACTGGGGAATCTCTCTTTATCTGTCATTAGAACTTTCCAAAATACAGAATAAGCCTGGCACAGCAGGGGCTACCATTAGGGCCCAGATAGAAGCCAACGTAGAAGACAATGAAACCAAGAGATGGAGATATTTTCTAATAACAGTATGAACTGCTAGATCCAATGAAGCTCAAAGTCACAATTCCTAAACATTTTTAGTGGCATCAGACTATATGATACTTTATTTTGCTTAAATGGATTGAAATTTAATTTTTGCTACGTACCACAAAGAGTCCTACTAATACAGTTTGGCATTGATAACATAATGTGGGGTTATTTTATACATTTACCTAGCATACCAGCTATAACTTATGCACCATAAAAGGGTCCAGGTCACTAGAATAGGGGACTTAAACACATGTGCAGAAAATCAGGGTCCAGCTAAGCAGACTGATTTTGCAGAAGATATCTAGTCCTTCCCAGGAACTGGAGTGACAGGCCTTAAAAGAGAAGCAGATGCCAAGGCCAGCAGATGGCACCATATGCCAGAGGCAAAGAAGACTATAACCCAAAGTGCAGTCCCACCATATGCACACTGCGTTCATGCACAGGAAGACTTACTTCAACAGATGGTTGGACTGATGCAGCTGAGATACTTTCTTCCACTGTTCAGCTCATGAATTCAAGCAACCTAGGGTTGCAGATGGTGCCCAACCACAAAAACCTCATGGTAGGAAGACAGGGACAAAGCAAGGAGAATCAGAGTAAAGAGGGAGCCAAACAGCACAAATAAATGTGAGGAAAAAAGTAAATTTGAGGCCAACATACCTCCACCAATCACAGATGACATATTGGTAACAAAAAGGGAGTGGTAAGCAAATTGAGGGAAGGGCTGAGATAACTTTCAGGTAAATTATCAAGGTTACATGTAAGGTAGCCACAGTGTTGGTGGTGGCATGGTGGTCACAGGAGTGGAGGTTATGACTGGTAGTGATGTTGACAGTAATGATGATGGTGGTTTCGCTATAATGAGAGCAATGACAATGGAGCGATGGTAGTAGTGAAGTGGTACTCACCATTTGTCAAATGTTTACTGTTGTCCAATCATTATACTAGAACTCTCATTTCAGCTAATCCTCACAACCACACTACAAAGTAGGCACCCTCATCCTCATTTTATAAATGAAATATGTTGTTTATGTCATGCTTTGTGTGGGTTTGCCAACAAGCTGGGGTCCTAGGGGATGAAGGTATGGGGCCCTTAGGAAGGGTGAAATGAGGTCCCACAGGATGGGGTAGGGGGTGGACAGTCGCAGAGTCACTCACCCAGACACCAGGGATAGGTAAAACTGCTCTGCAGGAGCAGAACCCCTTTACTTCAGGAAGTGTAACAGCTTATATACAGTCTTCGGACCAATCATGGCCCTGAGGTTACAACCAATGGGGTATCGCTCCGTGTCAGGTGCACCGTCAGCATAGGGTGAGGAAAGGGGAGGGGAGGCTCTGAAGGTATGGAGAGAGCTCCTACATTTCCCCCTTTTTACTCTTATTTGAAAGGTCAGGGGCCCTGTGTGGCCCATAAACAAGCATGTTGGAGGGATCTTTGATAATCTCCTTATGGGAGAGAATCATTCCACTGGATTACCAGACTCCTACATGTTGCATATGGGGAGGGGGGGGAGGCAAACAAGACTGTGCCTGTCTTACATTGTGCCCATATTCCAGAGCATCTTACCATCATTGACTAACCAGCCCATGTGAATGTGCCCCGAGATGAGTCCTTTCCTAAGAGAAGGGGTAATGGGGTTGGGAGGGGTTGGGAGGGGTTGGGAGGGAAGGGGGTTTGGGGTTAGGGTCGGCCGAAGCTGTGAAGCCTTGCATTTCCAGAGAAGATGGTGTGGGTGAGCTTCTTATATGTTCTTGAGGGCTGTGATCCATGTGGCGGGAATTTTTTGTGTTCCTCTGGTTCTTTAACAATATGAACTAAGAGAGCTTATTTAGATTCTAGTTTGGTTAATTGTCTTTTTATACATTTGACAAAGAGAAGGACCAGAAGAAGGCTTAGAACCCTGAGCCCTATAATAAATAAGATTGCTGACAGGCACCTGAGACTGGGGGACATAAAGTCACCCCTGCTTGGTAACATATCCATAGAAAAATTAAGACCTTGTGTTGTATTATGACAAGTCCATTCTTCTTCAAATTCTAGATAAGAAGCCTTCCATTGAAGGTATTGTGAAGTGGAGAGGACTGCCTTGAGAAGGCAAAACCAATCAAAGGGAGTTTGGAGAGAGGACACCAGGACTCCAGAAGTTGAAGAAAAAAGGAAGAGGAGGGGCCAGCATCTTGACAGGCCTTGTGTAGCTGAGTAAGCTCGGAGACCAGAGTGGGAATCCAGGGACGGACATTGCCATCAGCCTGGAGATTAACCACATAAATGTGGGCAGTGGGTGGAGTCAGGCAAAAAGGGTCGGAAAGAGAGAGACAAGTGGGTGGGTCGCAGGCAGAGGAAACAATGTAGGGAGGAGGAGGGGCGACTGCAGTGGGTACTGAAGGCAGGGCGGGGCAGATAGGAGGCGGGTCAAAGGGAGGGGAATCTCCAGGAAGAGGGTGTTCACAGGAAGTTGAGGATGAATGACCAGGGCTATGTGATTGGTTTTGGGGGGTGCTGTGGGGGCCGCCTCATTGAGGTCATCTTCATCCTCCATGAAGGAGGAGAGGACTGAGGAGAGATTTCCCTTGTTGAAGTGCGGACGGGAGACGTTAAAGGGAAAGTAAGCATTAATGTTTGGATCAGTGACCCGGATGCGGACCAGGGCACGCGCTCTCTCCCCGACACACACATGCACCTCACACCTCGGGTGACACACCGGCGCAGGGGGCCCGCAGTGCGAAAGCCTGACCGGCTGCACCCTTCGCATCTGTGCACCTCAGTGGGAGGCAGCTCACCGGAGGCAGGGGGTGTGTGGCTGTGGCCAGAGGAGGTGGGGTGCACCTGGCACCCTCCCCTCCCCCACCAGGTGCACACATCACCAGGCGACACCTCAGCACTCTCCCTCACTTCTCCGCGCGCGACCACAGGCAACACAACAGCATCCTGCAACTCTCAGCCTAGGCACAAGTCCCTGGGGCGCGACCACATGCGCGCCTTCTCCCAAGGCGTGGGCCCCACCCAATGGGGCGGGGCCAGGGGCAGCTCCGATCTGAGCAACACCGGCCCATGTGGGCGGGGGCAGCCAGGGGCCTTGGGGAGAGGGGGAGGAGCAGGGAGAAGCGGGACTGCCGCGTAGACAGGCCGTAGGGGGGCGTCCTGAAGGTAGGAGGAAACGCTATCGAAAAGAAACCAAAAGCAAAGAGGACAGAAAAAACTATGAGGATTGTGAGAAGAGGAAGGAGAATGCTAGTTTGGGTCTTAGGAGGCATAAAGACACAGAAATGCTTAGCATCAGGGTATGTAGTGCTTTTTGAGGGACTTCTGTGGATTTTTAGGCCACAGCCGTGTGCTCACACAGTGTCTCAAAGGACCATACGCCACGGGCGTTATGGCGGTTCCAGTCACCCGGCTGCTCAGACCCTCATGCGCAACTGCTGGGCGAACCAGGAAGGGGAAGTATGTTCCCTGACCTAACTTTATCACACAAAGACAAACAGACACAGGGGACAATCACAAAAGGGCTGGTGTTACCTTCGCCAGCAAGACAAGACAGACGGGGGACCACCACGAATTCACTTACCAAGAGGTCGAGCAGGCCACTAGAGCACGTGGGCACCAACATGTTGCTTTACATCGCGGGCTCACATGGGTCTGCCGATGAGCTGGGGTCCGAGGGGACGAAGGTATGGGGCCCTTAGGAAGGGTGAAATGGGGTCCCACAGGATGAGGTATGGGGTGGACGGTCGTGGAGTCACTCACCCAGACACCAGAGGTAGGTAGAACTGCTCTGCTGGAGCGAGAAGCACAACCCATTTACTTTAGCTTATATATGGTCCTCAGACCAATCATGGCCCTGAGATTACAACCAATGGGGTATCGCTCTGTGTCAGGCATGCAATCAGCATAGGGTGAGGAAAGGGGAGGGGAGGCGCTGAGGGTATGGAGAGAGCTCCTACAGAAACAAAATCAGAAAAAAATATATAGTTTGTTCAAGAGCATACAAACAGTAAGTAGAAAAAGAGAAATTTTAAACCCAAGAATATCTGACCTGAAAATGAGTGCTATTAGCCACTGTACTTAAACTTCATGTAGGACAATCTCAGGAGTGCTTGCCCCTGCCCACTTCACACTGTGCTGTGCCTTTCCCCACTCTGGGCATTGTGAACAATTCAGTGTGGTCTCTCAGTTCATAGCAGCTTTCAGTATCTAGTCCCCTGAACCTGTGTCTTCTAATCTTTCAGATAGGGGAACTTTTTTAACATCAAAATATTTTATTGATATCTATATAACTGTACTTGCTACTTTTAGTAATTGTTTACCACAAAAACACAAGAGAACACTGTTTGAAAAGATGTCCATTAAACACAATGTGATTTGTCACATCAGCATAGACCTGTATTTAAAAAGTAGCCATCATATGTTAAATCAAAAACATATTCAGGCCTTAATTGAGACTTCATGCTTCTGGAAGTTGACCAACATCTAGGAGTCATAAGGATGCCAACCACCACTGGACATTATCACACTAGTTCCTTAAGATGTTTATATGAATAATAGGAAAGCAGATGGTGCTGGCTCACCAGAGAATGCCAGTGGTGGACACTTAACCAGCTCAGCAATGTTCAGTGACCTGGAAACTTCTGTTTTACCCTCCTCATCCTAGAAGCTTTTGTGGGGAATATTAGAGCATTCTAGAAGCTCTAATATTCAACAAGTGTTTGGCTGATATGACTAGTTATCAGGATTATAACCCAAGCTCATTTATTAACAAACTGTAAATCCATGGTACAGGCACTAATCTCCCAAGGGCTCAGTCTCCTTATATGAGAATGAGAACCTTCAGCTCTACCTATATGGGTCTTTTCAATGTCAAATGTGATTTATGCTTGTTCATAATCTGCTATTTATCATCAAAAATAGTATGTTAAAGAGCAATAAAAAATTCAAAATAAGATTTTTTCCCCAAATATAATGTTCTGCCAAAGTACTTATATATAATACCACTGTCTTATGGAATCAGTGGAACTGTGTATCATACCTTTTCAAAGATCAGTCTGAACATAAAAGAGCAATATATGCCATTGACATTATGTTTTGCCTATTTCAGATTCTGGCCTATTTTGCTTCTCTAACCATAAAGGACCTCTTCAGATGGCATCAAGAATGCAGAGTTCACTTAGGCTCCACCCCACACCTATGCCTGACCTCCCTCCAATAGAAGAAATGCTTCCCTTCACAGAGGCCCAAGCAAGGGTCTTCCTCACGATAAACTCACAAGATTTGCAACTGTCCAGTGTTTTTTTTATCAAAATCCTCAGTCAAATCATCCAGATTCACTTGCAATCTATGCTCAACACATTACTAATTTGAGTACGCAGAGTGAGGTTGCTCAAAGATGGCCAATAACAAATTAAGGTCACAAGCTGAGAGCAAATATTCAGATATTTAAATATTTAATATGATTTCAGTATTCTATTGCATAATCAATTCTCTAGTGATTCATTTTTTATTGCATTGCACAACATTATTATTCCTTGGAAGATGGAAATTTTTAAAGTTCTTAAAAACTAGTTCTTGAACATCCAAATACAAGAGGTGTTCAGAACTGAAAATAAATAAGATAGAAAATAATCTCTCCATGACATATTATAATTAAAATGCATAACATACGGGACAGGGATAGACTTTAAAGTCTCAAGAGAAAAGCATCCATTCACATTTAGAAGTAAATCAATCAGAATTACTTCCAATTTCTCAACACAAACTCTAAAAGCCAACAGGGCTTGGAATGATGTGTTCCAAGATTTGTAACAAAATAACTTTAAACAAAGATTTTATATATATTCATATTTATATTATATATATATCCAGCAAAAGCTATCTTACAAAATATAATAAGAAATACAAATCTTCAGAGATAAGTAGAAACTAAAAAATTTCATGACTATTAAGCTGGCACTACAGAATTTACCTAAAGAAATACTCAGAAAAATACAGAAAAATAAAAAATTTTTTATTTTACACAGAAAAATAAAAAATAAACCCTGGAGCTCACAAATGAACAAATCTCATTTGAAGAGTAGCATACTGTAGTAATGCAGCCACTCAATGTTTATAGCAGCAAAAATCACAATTGCTAAATTGTGGAAGCAACATAGATGCCCTTCAATAAGATGAATGGATAAAGAAACTGTGGAGGGTTATTCAGTCTAAAGAAAAAAAATTGTCATTTGCAGGAAAATGAATGCAACTTGATTCCATTATGTTAAGTGAAATAAGCCAAACTCAGAAGGGCATGGGTTATAGGTTTTCTCTCATATGTGGAAACTAGAGAGGAGAAAGAAAAAGAAGAGTGGGGAGATGGGTGATTGCATGAAAAGCCAAGGGAAATCAGTAGACGAAAGAGATCAGAGGTGGGAAGTGAGGAGGGAGGGGGAAGTGCTGAGGAGGGATATTGGCCAAATTATATTGTGTGCATGTATGAATTTATAACAACAAATTCCACCATTTTGTACAACTATAATGCACCAATTTTAAGAAAAAAAAAAAGCATAGTCCTTCACTATAGGTAGTGTGAAAAGCACTGAAAAGAGGTTGTGCACCCCTCATTTAATAGGATGGAATAATTGTTACAATGCTTAATTCACTCACTTGATATATGTCCAGTGACCCCTGCAATGGAGGGTATGTAGAGCGACAGGAGAACCAACTGTGAGGTCAGACTGCATGGGTTCAAATCATGACTTTTGACACTCACCAGGTAGGTAATCTTGACCAAATTCTTACACTAATCTCAAGTTCAGTTTCTGTACCTATAAATGTTTGTACTAACAGTACTTATATAGTTACTGTTATTATTAATTAAGATAAAGTACACAAACTTGGGTTGGTACCTGGTAAGCACTGTGCTCATTTGAAAGATGGACCAGAGGTGGGAGAGACCAAGTCAGGGAGCCCAATTGTAATAACTCTTAGAAATAGAGATGTCATCCTTTTTAGCTACACTTTACAGATGCGGAAACGAAGGTTTAGAGAATCCTGTGACTTGCACATGAACTTTATAGGTGCCAGACCTGCCTCGATCCAAATCCCACATCCACCCTCATTTAGCCCTCACAGGCCATGCTCTGCTGTATCCGTTCCTACTGATAACCCTGTGTGCATTGGACAAAGTCAGTTCTAGTGATCTAGTCCCCAATTCACTCTCAACTCAGGGACCTAAAATTACCAGAAGAAAAGGATGGGAACACATTTTCAATCACTGAATGTGTGTGTGCATACACATGTATGTGTCTGTGTTGTCTGTGTTTGGACATTAGCTACACCCCAAATGTTCCGGCAAAAGGAGAGGCATCCGACTACATGCAAACCAACATCTACACAGGGCGATGTTGGAGTCAGATACCTAAGAACACATGGAGCTGAGGTGCTTGTTCCTTCATTAGAGAAATTCCACTGTCTCCAGAAGCTAAGGAGAGGTACAGACGTGAAAAAGGCAAGAAAGAGACAGGCAAGGGCACACCCCAGGGAGGGAAATTGAATAGGTGGAGACAAGAGTAACTGTCAATCCCTGGAGGCAACAGAGAAATTCTGAGTTAGAACAGGACCCTGGCTTTCCAAGTTCAAGACTGGTCCTGCTTCACTGGTCCTATGTAACCTTGAAAGTCTATCCTTACTTCTTTGGGATGTAATGCCCTTTACATATGAGCTAAGGAGACAGGGTAGGCTTCACAGGCAACTGATAAGCTATCTGGTCATGGACATAGAACCAGTGGAAGGAATTAAGTAAGGTAGAAGTCACTGGGAACTGAGATTTTCAGCAAGACTTTCTGGAGGCTGTGGGGTTTGCAGGACTGGAAGGACTGGGTTATGAAGATGGAGAAAGTATACTGCACATGGAGGCAACTGCACAAGAAGAGCCATGAAGAATGGATAGTTGCATGCAGAAAGCAGAGAGGAGCTATGCCCTATACAAATGCAGGACGTTTACTGAGAAGGATCCAGGAAACAAGGGTGGAACCAGATTACAGGCAACGTCAAATGTGGCAGGCTGAGACAGAGAGGCTAAAGAGAAGTAGCACCCCATCACTCAACTCCAGCACCAGCACCTGCATTTCAGTCTATGAATGCCATATGCATATAATAGTAGTAAATGGTGGAAGGCACCCAGCCTGAGTACAAGACCCAGGCGGGAGTCCCTGTGGCTTCACTGTGTAGCTGCTGTGCCTAGCACTGAACCCAGCGCCTGTTCCAGAACCTAGAGGAGTCTGCAGTGCTAGCTACTGCTGCACCCCTAGGGAACGTGCCACGTAGACCCACCTGTGCCCACCTTCTCCTGGCTAACTCTCCCCCTTCCTTCTCTGCTCTTCAATCCACCTTCTCTTCCTCCAGAAGCTTGATCTAATCCCCAGGATGAGTTTATTTATTCAGTTACTTATTGCATTTCTATTGTGCCCCTGCCAAGGGTCAGTCACTGTACTGAGCACACAAGGGGTGGCCGTCCTGGGGCCCCTCAGCACCGCATGGTCCCCTACACCATAGCACTTACCACATTATGTTTTGGTGGCATGTTTAGTGGTCTGTCTCTTCCACTAGCCCCGAGCTCCTTCATTTTATTAAACCATGACTCTTTAGAGTAGAGCTGCCATGTAGTAGATGTTCACTAAACATCAGATGAAATGACTAGTGATGAATGAGTGAATGAATAAATGAATGTCAGCTATGCATACAACCTATCAAAAGACATGCATGAAGACTGACAGAATTGGAAAGTGATAGTCAGAGCAAATACACACTCGACAAGTCTTAGGATTCCAAATTTGAACATGACAGATTTGATGTTGTGGGAGGGGCCATTTTGAGTCCTTTGCATTGTTCCAAAGAGGTAAATGAGTTTTGTCTCAGTATAATGCAGTCTGTGGCCTGTGGTGTGTAAAAAAGCAGAAGTTCTCAGCTGCATGTAGTAGGGGAGAGATTATGTTTGAAAATCTGACAAGATGGTGTTACAGAAACTGTGAGGCCTTATAGATAAAGACTGAGCTAGGCACAAGTTCTTCATCTGTCATTTATTATTTGCATAGTCTTGGAAAGTTGCTTTATCTTTCTGAGGCTCAGTTTCCTTATCTGTAAAAAAAAAAAAAAAAAAAAAAAAAAAAAAAAAACAGCTATAGAATCTAGAGAAGTTTGATGTAAAGATTAAATTGTCATGTCTGAGGTCTCAGCTAGGTGCTTGGTTCATAGTAAGTCCTCAATTCATGGTGGCTTCTAAGGTGAAGAGGAAAATTAAAAAGGAAAGAGGGAGGGAAGAAAAGAGGGAAGTAGAGAGCAACCTTGGAGGAGGGGGAGAGCCCTAGACCTGAGTAGCTGAATGAGACTGTATGCCCATGCGCCTTGCACATACTTGCCTATAAAAATATCTCGACACATCATCTTTCTCGTACTTCCTCCCAGTACAGGTTACAAGACAAGGCTTCTGAGACTGAAGTCCCCAAAGCAAAGAACATATCTGTCTGAAGTCCTGAGACAGAGCCAAGGGCCCCACCTACTGCACGGCAGAGGCATTGCCTCAGACCATTTCTGAGCTCCTCTTACCTCCTCTGTCAAGCTGGCCTGATGCACAGGTGATCCTCTGCAGGAGCACAGGTGATCCTCTGCAGGAGCACAGCTGACAGTAGGCTCCAGAGAGTGGGTGGGGGTTGCTTGCTGGTAGGAAGATGCCTTGCAAAAAGTCGCTTCTGAAAGCTCTGCCCTTTTCTACTCTCACTCCCCCCACTGGAGCATAAGTGAAGAGAACAAACATCCAGCAACTTCGGATATCTCACTTTCCAGAGGATTATAGACAGGACAGAAGCTATACCCATAGGAATGCCCGAGCTAAGCTCTAACCTCTCTGCGTTTACTAATCCCACAGCCATGTAATCCACAAACTATGTGAGCTTTAGGGTTCCTGGGCTGCTCTCTCTTCCAGAAACACCGCCTCTCAACCCCATCCCATCTTTTCCTGTTGAAATCCTACTCATCTTTGCAGTCTTCAGGAGCTTCCCCTTGTTTTTAAAACAATGCTCAATAATTAGCATGACCTCCAAGGCTGCTTTGGGCTGCCTGAGTTCCTTCCTCAACACTGTTTGTCCAGGCACTCCTACTCACTTTGAGAGATTCTTTGTAGATGTCACATCTTCTAAAAGCTCTTCCCTAGACACCTCCTCCCTGGGCAGGTCTAGTACTCCTGTTTCTATGATTGTCCATTTTAAAATTGTTTATGCATATTTCTCTTCCATTAGACTATGAGTTTGTATTGTGGAAACTCTGTAGTATTAATTTTCCTAGGTTATAAAATACAGAAGTCCTTCAAATAATATTTGTTCAAAGAATAGAAGAATCAAGCAATTAATTAAATAATCAATGAATCTGTGAGTGGAGCACTTGTTCTGATCACATTTCTGGCACTTACTAATGCATGACTTTTGGCCAGTCTCTTCATATCCCTTGTCTCAGTTTCTCATCTGTAAAATTGAAGTACCAACATCTACTCCCAGGAATATAGCAGAGATCAAAAACAAGTTCCTGCTCTTGGGACTTACATTCTAGAGTTATAGAGATTGAAAATTAACAAGGACTAGCAATACAGGATAATATTGGAAGCACAGAGTAGGGGCTTTTAGACCACTGTCCTATTAGGAATATGATAAGCAAATATATAGATGACCATAATGAATGAAAGGAAGACAACAAAATAGGGGCAGGCAAGAGGCACAGTGAGTGCCATCCTGGGGAGGTTGCTGTGTCATATAGGATGGCCAGAAAGGTCTCTCATGGAGAAACAAGATGCAATAATGTAATTGGCTGAGTGGAAAGCATCCCAAGCAGAGGGCACAACCAGGAGATGGCATCCAAGGAGGCCCTCATCTTCTTGCAGGCTTTCTCTTGCATTCACTTTCCTAGGAAGAAGCTCCTGCCAAATGCACGCAGTGTGTCTCAGAGCAACTTCTGCCCTCTGTCTCTGACACATTTCTATATGGCCAACTAGGCTGAAAATCAGGTACCAGAAGGTCTCCTTGCCTCTTCTCACTTGACCTGGAAGCCTGAGCAGCAAGTTTCTTGCTTCTTCTCTTCTTGTCTCTATGGTCTTCAGTGCTACTCCTTTAAGACAATGATCCCTTAATGGAGGCTGATCTCAGGGCAATGGGAGTCAATTTTATTTTATTTTATTTATTTATATTATTTTGATACTGGGGATTGAACTCAGGGGTACTTGACCACTGAGCCACATTCCTAGTTCTATTTTGTGTTTTATGTAGAGACAGGGTCTCACTGAGTTGCTCAGCACCTCTCCATTGCTGAGGCTGGCTTTGAACTCACAATTCTCCTGTCTCAGACTCCCAAAGTGCTGAGATTACAGGTGTGCACCACTGCGCCTGGCTCAATTTTATTTTTTAAAGATCACTTTAGCTATGGCATAAACAATGTATTCGAGGGTACAAGCTGAATAGAGGAACATCTATTAGAAAGCTGTTACAGCAGCAGTAGGGATAGAGAGGAAGTAGGGAAGAGGAATCTATGAGTCTTAGTATGTTATTAACATCAGCCCACATGGAAGAGGGAGGGTTCAGGGATGGCATCTGGCTCTCGCTTTGGCAAGTAGAGTGTGGTGGTGCCACTTATTGAGATGGACAAGAGGGGCAGAAGTAAAGAAAGATGGTGCGTTGTTGCCACATCTGGAGTATCCTGTTTGTCAATCAACAATGATATGAAGAAGATCACTTTTATGTGGAAGAAAAGATAAAAACTTCTTGGAATAAGTAATAAGGAGGTGCTTTGAAGCATAGCACAGTTAGTTGGATGACTGGGACCAGCCACAGGTCCAAAGGATGCCGAAGGCTTGAGATCACACGGAAGTGCACCTGGGAACCACCACCTCATCTACTCCATCCCCCCACCCATCAAAATCTTCAAGGCTCCATCATGGCCCCATGTTTCCTCCTTATTACATAAACAAAGCCATAGCTGTGGGAGGTGAAAAGGGGGTGAAGCAATGACTCAATAATATATAAAAATCATCTGTCTCTGTCGCGCAGGGTGCACTGAAATTGGAGAAGACATCTTGGTGCTGGGTGAACACAAATTCTGGAAATACAAGTTGTACAGTAGCTTCCAGTAACTTCCCTGTGGGGTGGATTGTAAAGAGTACAAGTTTCAGAGACAGATAAGTTTGTATTCATAATTTGTGGCAAGCTTTATTAATGACCTTTATGGTGTTAGGCAAGAGAATTAATCTCTGTGACTATCAAAGTCCCCACATGAAAATAAGAAAAGCAATACTTGTGAGGAGTCCACATGATACAGTGAACACTCCATATGTGTTCATTACTTTCTGATATTTCCTTTGAGCCCCTGTCCCCTAACTTACCCACATGAAATAATAGGGCCCCCTAGTATCACTCTGTACATGGAGATGACCTCAATGTCTACTGACACAGAAGCTCTTCAAGTTCAAATTGCAGTCAGTATACAGGATGAGTTGTGATGTTAAACTTGAATATACCAAGTATATTGCAAATAACTCACAAATGTTAATGCCACCAAAACATAGTGTCCAGCACCTGCTGGTCTCTCCTCACTTCTTGCCCTGTACCCATAACCAGTGGCAGGGCACAGTCTAGCCCACATCCACATCCATTTCTGCTGCTCGGGCCTTGCCTCCCTGCTTCCATGCTTCAAATGCAACCTTGAGAGTTACAAGCTTTCTGCAATTAGAAAAAGAAATGACAGCCTAATGCCCTTCCTCATAAACTAATGTTTAAGAGAAATAGCTTGTTTTCCATTAATGGATTCTTTCTCTTCCTTTAAAAATGCTATGAATACATACAGTCATCCCTTTGCGTTGGTGGGCTCCAAACCTGTGAATTCCACCAACCCCAGAAGGAAAATAGTTGGGAAAAAAATTGTATGTCTATTGAATATGTACAGATTTTTCTCATCATTATTCCCTAAGCCATGCAGTATAACAACTATGTACATAGTATTTATATCATATTAGATTTGAAAAGTAATGTATCAAATTGTTATATCTACATACTACTATGGCATAATTAATTCTTCTATTAAATATAATTATAATGTACCATAAAAATAAATTTAAAACCAATAGCAACAAGAAGAAAAAGGAAAGATGATTTAAAATATACATCAGGATACATGAATGTTATATGCAAACACTGTGACATTTCTACATGAGGGACTTGAGTATCTGCAGATTTTGCTAACTATGGAGGATTCTGGAACCAGTCCCTATGGATGCCAAAGGATGTCTATGTTCAGTTGATTTATTCCCTTTATCACCATATCTATGCATATTTCCATGACCAGGCCCCACAATGGGCAAATGTTATAAAATTTTTAAAACACGTTCTTTTGTATAGAGGCACTTAGTTAATGTATTAGGTGACGGCTCTCTTCATTCTAGTTCTTCCGCCTCCTCCTTGACTTCCTTCCTTAGGCTGTGAGCATCTCCATGATGTGGCCATGCCTCATGCATCCTCATCCCTCCAAGGTTCAGAACAGTCTCTGCACGGTAGTTCTAAAAATAAAAAATATATGAGGCTCCAAGTGAGTTCTAAATCTACCTTTTGCCAGGGACCTAAATGTTACACATCTGAAAAGTTTAGTGTGACTCAAAATGATTTAATTATACCTACTAACAATTTGTAAATGCATTAGCTGAGCTTTGTATGAACAGATGATGAAGAACCAATCAGTGCCCTGAGAGGACCTGGAGGATAAGGAAAAGGGCTTTGGAGCCATGGAGTAATTGTGGCTCTTACTATGAATACTACCATTGATGTTATTGTTGTTGCTGTTCTAGGCTCTGCTTCACATAGAGACACCTATGATTTCACAAAAAGAACCCAGGAGTCCTAAGACCCATGATTAAACCCCATTTACAAATTTCTCCTTATCTTGGGCAATTTCCTTAAGTTTCTAACATGGTCAGGCTTTTAAAGGGGGAAATAATGAGGACTGAGGCAGTATCTACTTAAAGCATTGACAGAACTGGAACACTGAAGTAAAAAGTTATCAGGGATGGAGACAGCTCCTGGGCCTAGCTACTTTTCAACACTCTCAAGGGTTCCACTGTGGATTAGTGTGTGGTATGACCATACAGGGTGTTCAATGCTGAAAACCTTTCAGACTAGTTGAAAAATGCCCTCCATCTCCACCTCAGGATCCTAGCCTCATCCTTTGTCTTTCTCCTGAAGTCTTCATAGCCTTAGGGCTTTTTTTCTAGAAAACAGAGTAATGCATGGCAGTGTGACTCAGGACCTGCTGGGGACCAGTCATCCGGCCTCTGCTCTAGTTCATTATACCCTTGCTGAGCTGGTTATTGGCATATTGGAGATAGGGTGGGGGTGTCTATTGTCTGTATCTCTCCACCTCTCTCCTTCCTTCCCTCAGCTTTTCTCTGCCCAAGATCTATTCTCCTTTTTCTAATGTAAGATTTCATGTGTTCGCTCTCAGCTATGCTTCACTTATAACCACAGCCTGCACAAGACCATCATGACCTCACCATCCCTGTCCATGTCCTTGCCCATACATTTCAGCTCCTATTTCTAACCACCAGTTTCAAATTCCTGGTGGCAGAAACCACGTTGACCCAATTAATTTTCCTATTTAAAGTCATGTCCCTGACCCTTGGCTCCTTGACCTGGCCACAAACATAGCAGGGCGGGGAGGAATGAAGGTTCAGTTTCCCTGGGAAGGTTGTGCATACAGCATTGATTTTCACAGAACAGATAGTTTCCGTTGGAATTAATTCTTAATTAGTCCACAGGAATTCATTTGAAAGGACCTGGAACACAGTGGAGAGTCAATAAGTCCTTTCTAAATCTGACTTTGTGAGAAAGTAGACATTAGTCAAAGGCCAGTCCCATCACCTGCAGTTTGTGAATTGAGGTCAGTGACCTTCCAGGGTTCTGTATACTACTAAGTGGAGTAGGATTTGTACTTCTGGGGCTGATAATGAGAGACACTGAGTGTATAGTGATGAACATTAAGGGCACTGGGGTCCACAGACCTGTTCCTCCACTAGAGAACCAGAGGGCAGGGAGCAAATCACACAGCAACTTTCATCTGACCTTCTCCCAAGATGCAGTTAATAAAACTTCAGTTAAAAAAACTGAAGCAACCCACAGAATGAGGTAAGCTCCTGCACAGGGTGGTCAGAGAACCCCATCTGGTGAAGCCTATCTCTATAGAGCAGCACTCGTAGAAGCAGACTCCACTCTAGCTCCATCTTCCTTTGGGCTCATCTTGACTGTCCACATTCCTCCCACCAAATTCATATGCTGAAACCTCATCCCCCCTGAGATGGAATTGGAAAGCAGGGCTTTTGCAAGATGACAAGGTCATGAGACTAGAGCTTTCAAAATGGGGCTTGTGCCTTTCTCAAAGAGCCCCCTATCATGTGATAACATAGAAAACAATGGTTGTCTCTGAATAAGAAATCGGGCCCTCACCAGACACCCAATCTGACAGCACCCCCATCTCAGACTTCCAGCCTTCAGAACTGTAAGAAATGAACTTCTGTTATTTATAAGCCAGCTGTCTGTGATATTCTGTTCAAGCAGTGCCAATGGACTAAGACACTCTCTTTCCCTAGACCATTCAGCCATGTCCTTGAACAGTTGAGTTGTAGAGAGGAAAGTTAAGGGTACCCCAGTGTGACTGCTGGGGCAGTACTGTAGGTGAAGATGAAGTGACATAAAACTCCTGTGCCCTGGCAGACACATAATAGGCACTCAATGTAGCATTACTATATGATACAGCTTTGCAGTGTGTGAGCAGCTCATTATTTTCCTGCATGTCTGTTAGCTAGCTGAGCCTGTACTTCACTCCATGGGAGAGACAGAGGTAGAAGAAACTTTCCTATGTACATACATGAATATAGCACAGTGAATCCCCACATCAAATACATCCACAAGACACTAATTTTAAAAAACTATAAATAAATTGCAGAAAGGTCATTAGAGTACAGGCAGGGAAGCAGGTGGGGGCTGAGGGGGAGGGATGAAGCGCTAGGGACTGAATTAGACCAAATGTTGTTCGTTATACCCTTTTGTGATTATGTCTAAATGTATCCTGATGTTATATATAACTAAAAATAATTTTAAAAAATAAAATGAAAGAAACAGCCCTGCCTTCAGGGATCTTGCCGTCTAAACGAGAAAACCGCAAGACAAGGGCTTGGTTTTATGATACAGATCACAAGGTAAAAAGACAAAGTGGAGCACCTTCAAAGAGGGAAAGGTAGTAGTAAATGAAAGAAAATTCCAAGAGGCAAATAGGAGTGTTGGAAGAAAAATAATTTGGAAAAAATTGATTTTGAGGCTAGACTGGAAAGTGATTTTCTATTCCATTTCCTGAGCAGTCACATACCCATAACGAAAATAGACTTATTTATAACACCATTGATTGCCTTGTGTATAGAGCTAAGAATATAAAATAGGAGGGGAGTACATTCCATTTTGACAAATGCAGAAATAATAAGAAAAATGCACTCATCATTCCTGCACTGCTCCCTCTGGATCTTTTCTGTTCTCTCTGACTCCCTGCCTTGCCAAACAATTTAGTTCTATCCTCACGAATGAAGTAATTTACATGATTTGAGAGTTTGGTTTTGTTTGTGTATGGCTGAGAAATGTCCTATGCCTCCCCCATCAATTATCTTGAACCACGGTGTAAGGATTTATTTGAAAATAAATTAAGAAAAACTTCATACACACACACACGTACACACACACACAGGATCATATACAGTATCAGAAGATAAATTAACATTCATACTAATCTAAATCAGGCTCTTTGCTCAACTAGAACACAGGAGGAAGCATCTCTTAGTAAGATGAAAGGGTAGCATAGGAGTCACGCACCAGCCTGTGGATTTTTGCCAGGGCTCTGGCTCTCACCTCCAATTTATGTCCTCTCTCATGCAGGCATTTCAGCATTGCTGCATCTTGATTTCCTGCAGCGAAAGGCTATTTCATAACCAACAGTCCTGCAGTGTAGCAAGACCAAGGATAGTTTGGACATGACACCTTCAAAGGAGGTGTCTGTTCTAGCTTAGAGACTTATGGGCGTGTGTGTCCATGTGTGTTACACTAAGGTTATTTAAAGCTCCTCCTTGAAAAAGCTAGCTAGTCCAGGAAGAATAATACTGACCTTGTCTTTACCTTATCCTCCAAAAAAAAAAAAAAAAAAGCTAACAATTTTCTTGCTGTGTCCTAGGCATTTGATAGCTAAAATTACTCATTAATCTCTCAAAACTACTCAATTAAGGTCACAGTATTGTTATCAACATTTTATTGATGAGAAAACAAAGGCAGTTAGAAGTTAAGAAAGTTGCCCAGATCAAAGAGCAGGTCCAGTCTGGAGACAGGATCTGATGCAGGTGGTTTGAATCCAGAGCTTACATGCTAAATTCCTTCACTGTTCTAGCTGAAGACATTTGGAAACCTTCCTATTCCTACACACACACAAAACTTAATGATGTATTCTGAAAAGAACAATTTAAAACTCAGTCACAAGTCGGAGGCTGTGGCACACACATGTAATCCCAGTGGCTGGGAGGCAGGAGGATTGCCAAGTTCAAAGCCAGCCTCAGCAACAGCAAGGTGCTAAGCAACTCAGTGAGACCCTGTGTCTAAATAAGACACAAAATAGGGCTGGGGATATGGCTCAGTGGTTGAGTGCCCCTGTGTTGAATCCCTGGTACCAAAAAATTAAATTAAGTTAAATTAAATTAAATTAAATTCAGTCACAAAATACTCAATTTCAGATCCCTAGTTCAACAAAATGAGCATACAACTTGGTCTGGAATTTTAGCCCTATCCTTCTTTTGCCCCTCTGGTCCACATCCTATTGATGAACTACCATCTTCATTCCTACCAATGACATCCCATTACATTCTGCAGAAGTGACCTATTTAGAGTATTATGGCCCTTTCTGAATGCCTTTCTGTTACTGTTACATTGTCATGAAGTACTTGTTACATTTCAAGCTCTGTTTTGAGCACCTTCCATAGGCACTGGGTTATTTAAACCGTGTCACAATTCCAGGAGGGTTATTACTGTTATCCACGTATTACCAAAGTTTGAGCATTAAATGAGATCTTGCAACTGAAGCTCATTGCTTATTTCACTAAGTATAAAGTCCTCCAGGTTCACCTATGTTATTACAAATGGTAGGATTTCCTTCTTTTTCAGCCTGTATGTATTCCACTGTACAGCAATCACATTTTCTTTATCTCTGATCCCTTGGTGGACACTCAGGTTGCTTCCATATCTTGGCGATGGAGAAGAGTGAACATGGAAATTCAGACGCCTCTAGTATTATTTGTCAATTAAACCTTAATATTTTTAAGAGTCCATTGCCAAGTGTCTGCTCCATAGTAAACAGCTAAAAATGTCATCTGTTGTTATCATGTGAAAATGTTATTATTTTGTTATCATTATCATTTATTATTATTGTACTTTTTTTTTGGCTTTAACAGCTCATAGGGGATGCAGTACAGATTAGAATTTGGATTCATGTACCTCAAAAAACTGTGCCTTTCTCACCCCCATAAAGTCTCTGTCCAGAAGTTAACAACCAAGATAGTGAAAAAGCCGAGAACCAAAATCTCTGGGATTGTTTAACAGACAGGGTGTGTTCAGCAGAGAGTGGATAAGACTCAGGCAAGTGGAAATTATATAACAGCTGTCCATCAGAGATTGTGGGAAGAACTTTTTGATGTAGTGTCATGAAAAAGTTCCTATGCTACAGAAAGAATCCTGGAAACCTAGGGAAACCCTCACCCCACAACCCGCCACACAAATTGCAAGCCTTTTCCTCTGTTTACCTTTTGTTCTACCCCTTTCAAATCTCAGGACTTCAAAACTGATATGTTAACATTAGGAAAGTACCTGATTTTAGTGAATCATTGTGTTACTTGGTCTAATAAAAAATTTTAAAACAATCAGCAATTTTAACTAAACAAATAAGATGTTTCAGAAAGAAAATTTTAAAATATTTTTAGAGTGTTAAAGAAAATTAGAAAAATCACAAATAAGGAAAATAATTTTCCTGAAATCACTATCAATATGTTGGTGTATATTTTTCCAGCTCTTTTTTTAAATTTTTGCAATTTTAAAGATGAACTGTGAAAACAGACATGGCTCTGAACATAGAAATATTCTGAACATAAATATTCTGACAGGGTCAGATATGTATGCAGAAATTATATATATATATATATATTACACATATCTTTATTGCATTTCAACAAATATTGAGCATGTACCTATGTGCCAAACATTATGTAAGTGACCAGCAAGACAGAAACAAATAAGTCGAGATCCCTTCTCTTAAGACACTCATATTCTAGTATAGGAAATCAACACATAAAGAATCTAGTAAAAGTATGAGTGTAGAATGCTTTAACAAACACACATAAGTTTATTCAGGCTCCTAAAAATAATGGCCATAGTCACAAACATTATGACTGTGATCACTATAACTAAGAGCACTCAAAATTTTCACATTTATTTTAGCTGGTTTCAACCTAAAAACAACCTCAGGATTCAGAAAGCATTTTGATTATAATCTCCATTTTAACAGAATTATAATGAAGAGACTGTCATGCTGTAGAGCAAACCAGGCTCATAGAACTGTAGATTCTGGCTCTCCTTAGCAGTGAGATCCTAAGCTGGCCACCGTATTCAACGACCTCTCAGGTTGCTATCAGGTATAGAAGTAATACCTTCAACATGCCTGACACATGGCAAATGGTCTCTAAAATGAAACTTATACTACTGACCAAAGCTTGGGATAAGTCAATGATTTTCCCAAGGTTGCACTAAGTGCTATAGGGAGCAGGAACTGTAAAGTCTCTGATTCTAACCTTGTCTTCTTCCCTACAGTGCCCATTACAGTACTTAGGCAATCATCTACGTTGTCAATGGACAATGCCAAATATAGAGCAGGTACTGCTTAGCTGTCTTTATGTGTCGCATACATTTTACATATTTTTGTGAACTTCTTTTCTCCTTATGTGAGCATGAGAAGCAGTTAAATCAAAATTGTTGACTACTTTTACCATTAAAAATCTTCTGCCCAGATCCCTAATTGCCCAGATATGAATACTATGCAAGATTACAATCATAACAGGGAATTAGAAGGGCTTGTTTATACCTGCACAGTTCAAATCCTGGAAAACAGCTCTGCTCAGAGGACCTGGGCCATTTACCTTCTAAGCTACGACTACTGTCCTATGGACTTGGCCCAAAGCCCACTGAAACCTCTCAAGACTCCAAGTTATATTCATTTGCATCTTGTGGACAATTAATTCCTTTTACAGGATGGGCTCACCTTTCTTACTCCCTTTTAAGAATGACAGAGGGCTTATAGGGAGCACAAAGAGCAGTGGTGAAGAGGAAATCCCCATCAACTGATGACCAGCCCCAGACCCTGAGTCAGCAGGATAATGGTGCTGTGTGTTGTGAGCCACAGCACCTGAGGACAACCACACAGCTTGGAGCTGCAAGGGACCTTAGAGCAACTTAATGTCATCCACAATCAGAAGTGCATTATTCCACATAACAAAACTGTTAGGAAGTAATTCCTGTTTTTACAGCATGTGATACATTCCAATATTGACTATTCTTATCCACTCTGTTTTTTTTTACTACTGCCAAGTAAATTCATTTCTCAAGATGCTAATGAATCACAACATGTCATTTAGAGGGAAACGAAGCTGCTCTGGAGAATGTCTCTTTCAATACCTGACATGATGCCCATGCAAATTCTGACTCATCCCAGCATGAGGTCATCTTTTAAAATGTCACAGTCATTTAAGAAACTTGATCTTACTGATAATAACAAAACAGTATTAATAGCATTCACCTACCATTTTAAGTACCTGGTATGTACTTGCAAGTGTTCCAAATCTATATACTTTTAATCTACAGAGTGAGCCATTTTTATTAATGCATATTGATTATACAGAATAATGAGTTTCATTTGTCTTTAGATAGTTCTATTATTACTTCCATTTTAGAGATGAGGAAACTGAAAAGCCACCTCACCAAAGGCTACTTGGAGCTCAGTTGTTTGCAGTTAATCTATTAATCATCATCTGACCCATTTAATCATGTAATCCATTTGGAGTCCCACTGTTCTCAAAAGACAGGACATTGGGGACCAAGACATTTGTTTCTATGCCCCTTAAGTGTCATTTTATCCTGGCACTTATCAATCAAAATGCTGCAAAGACCCAGTGACCATATGCCTCATACAGTGCCAAACACAGAGTAGGTTTTCAAGAACCATTTGTGATTGAGTGAATGAACAATTGTATGAGTGTATGAGTAAAAATATTAACCATAATAACAACATTTTGCCTGCACCTCATACTTTGCTAAGGAAAACTGGTCTATTGACTCCATAATATTTAACTGATATAAGCTTTGTGTCGGCTATGACCTGTGTGTATTGTTCAAGGTTAAACCTCCAACTCATGGCATAGAGATGGCATGTAATAGATATTGGTTGAATAAATGTTGGTTGAATAAATGAGTCATCAAGAATAATTAGGGATACTTGTGCCCATTGTACTAAATTTATCCCTTTAACCATTACTTATTGAGCCCTGCTATGTGCCACCTCTGTCCTTGGTGCTGAAACTATGAGGTGGTTTGTTTTTTGTTTTTGTTTTTTTCTCTCACCTGTTCCAGCCCTTAAGAGATTTGCATGTTTACATAGAATCTCATGTTATTCTTAGGTTTTCCACAAATGGAGGGAATAAAAATCTGCAGCCAACACAGGCCTGGTTGCTCAACACTGACAGGTTGTATGAGTTTTTATGGAGTAGAAATAATACATGAAGATAATCATGTTGAAGGAGCTGAGGCAGAAAATGCAAGACTGGCTGATGAACACGTAAGCACACAATAACTGAAGAATTCCACTGAGCTCCAGGCAGCAAAGGAGACTGCAAGCCCCCAAGGGATAGATAGAATGAGTGTTGTTAGTTGATAAAATAGGTAGTTACTGCAGAAGGTCTTTTTTTCTGTTTTGTGTTTTGTTTTAAGCCATTGGCTTAAAGGAAAAAAGAGAAACATTTAGAAAATCATCATTCCTCAGATCTGTCAATTGGGAGAGTATGTCCTTTTAGGAAATATTAATCTTAGTTTTATTAACACTTCAATGCCCACAGAGTTTTGCACAAGAATCAATAAATTCTCAAAAAAAGTTTATCTAAGACTATTTTTTTTTCAGATATCTCTATTTCTCTGGAGATATTGCTTAAAATTCATGACCTTCAAAAAGAGATAACCACTTAACCACTGTTATATAACCCATAACTACATAAATCAATGCCTTTGATTACCTAATATGTACAAAATGCTGTGCTTAAAAAATGGTACATACATTTTTATTGGAAAGATAAGCCTAGTAGGCAGGTACTTTAATTGTCCTCATCTTCTAGGTGAGGACTTGACTTAGTATGGGAGCCAGACTGCAACCTCAGCAGTTCCAATTCTATGACTGTCTTGGTCTGGATCTCAGACTAATTTATATATGGCAGATTCGTTGAGTGAATCACCAGCCTCACAACAGGATAGGTTTTATAAGCTTTCATATGAGATAATATAGCAATAAGCGAGCAACAGTTACACTTTACAATATTGAGTATTGTATATAATGAATCAATAATATAGAAGAAAAGAAAGAAAGAGCAGCTCCAGCCCAATAAGCACTTACCAATCAACACCAGATAACACAACACGGGTTTGCAGGTACACTCAAAGCATCATCACCTTCAACACCTATCCTTGGGTAAAAGGAGCAACACCGAAGGTAGGGTAAACACATAGGTGAGAGTGTTTCTCCTCAAAGCATCATCATCACCTTCAACACCTATCCTCGGGTAAAAGAAGCAACACCGAGGGTAGGGTAAAAACCAGGTTAGAGTCAGATTCTTTCTTCACAAATCAGGCTCCTTCTTCTCATCATCAGGTTCCTTCTTCTCATCATCAGGTTCCTTCTTCTACACTCAAAGCATCAGATTCCTTCTTCCCCAGTTGGATTCCTTCTTCTCCAGTTGAATTCCTTCTTCTCCAGTTGGATTCCTTCTTCTCATTCTCATTCCCCTTTGGATGACTTAAAAAGGCACAGCAAACCCTCCCAATATGCAGTCCGACGTTATGCAACTGCCTTAGGTTGTTTATTCTCTGCAAGGAGGGAACTGGCCAGGTTCCAAGCTCATAGGGTCGAAAGTTAAAAGTTCTGATGCACCAAGAGCTCATTAGTGCGCCAGGGGACCCCGAACAATAACATTGAGAGTGTTTACTCTCTTCAAAGTCTCTCCAAATTCCTCACTAATGGACCCCCCTTTCCTAAGTCACTTAAGGATGGGCCCATATTATTAACTATCTATACAATGACATATTGTCACTTTTATATTTAATCCTCAGAACAATATAATTAAATGGTTATTATTAACTCAATTTTATAGAAGAAGAATGAAAGAATGAAAGAAGTAGAGGTGACATATGAAGTAGGCAATAAATAGTAACTACAATTATACAGCCCTACTAATTAATTTTCTACTACTACATTTTACAGATAAGAAAAGTGAATCCCAAAGAAGGTTTGCAACTTGTTCAAGGCTACAGGACCGGTGAAGACCACTTAGGGATAGATCTCAAGTCTCCTATTGAATTCAGGGGAATTCATGCTATACCTCATTTCATCCAACATTGGGGAGGAACCCCTTCTGCCTCATCCTGACAAGAGCCAGGCAGAAGCAAGCAAGTCCCAAGGCAGTAAAGGTGATCCTAAATCTAAACATCACTACGGGTATGTGTAAACATTTTTAAATGGACATTGAGCAGCTATATTCCTTCTGTGTTTTTGTTTGATTGTTTTTAGCTTGTTCATTTAGGTTGATCTGAATGAAGTAATAAAAGAGAAAAGTAAGTAATGGAAACAAAGAATTGGATTTCTGTCTCTTTATCAGAAAAATCCTGATGATATCACTACCTAAATCATTCTCTTCTCAGAATAGCACAAAAGTATTGAGGAATCAGAGCTTTAGAAATGAGACAAATCCTAGCTCCCAGCCAAGCAAGCTCATGATGCTGGAGTCTAATGTGAGGTAAAACGCCCACTTGCAGTGTTGGCAAAGGAGTCAGATAAGTGCATAAGACACTGAAAACAATGAAATTCAGACTCAGAAGTTCAATACAGGTGAGTTTGTGTCCTACCTCTACCACTTATTAGCTGAGTAGCTGAGCAAGGTGCTTCATCCCCAAAACAGGGATAAGGATAATGGTGATGAAGATATCTGCGTCACAGGTTTTTGTGAAGGTCATGCAATCTTATATACATGTAAAGAAGTTAGTAAAGTAGTCTGGAAAAAATGTTAGTATTCAATGAATGCTAATAAATATAATAAATTATTGTCCTTCATAGTAATTTTTACTGAGTAAAAACTAGTGCTGACTGCCTCTGAATTGATCTGTATAGTCCTTCAAATATACATTGAATAATCATTATTTATTAGGTTTTGTACAATATTTTACAAACCAGATTTAAAAATCAGAACTAATAAAGAAAAAAGACCTACACAATTCAGGAGAATATGAAGGTATCTTAAATATTTGAAGACCTATCACATAAAAAAGATTTTGTTTTCATCTTAATATCTCCAGAGAGGAAAAGGAGGGTCGTGTAGTAAAAAAAATACAAGATGTAGTATTTTCATTTTGCATAATATTTTCCAAACTCTATGAGATATTCAACAACATAATTAATCTTGAAAGGTAACTGGCTTCCCATTATTGACAATACAGCGTCATTATCTTCCTTGCCCTGCTACATAGACATACTGTTTCTCCAAACATACCATACCATTTCACATCTGTGACTTTGAGCATCCTCTTCCTGCTGTCTGGAAAGACCTTCCCCCAACATGTTCATATGACCCTCTCCATGGTCAAGGTTTCGTATTCTAGGAATCCATCACCAAAATTATTGTATTCTCTTTGGTTCTATAAGAAGTTGCACAGCATCTATGGGAGAATTTCCATTATTTTAATTTTTTAAATCAATGTAAAATTTACAATTGACTGCTCTGAATACCAGAATCATCTTTCTCCATTTTGTATCATTTAGGACAGTACTCCACCTGAACGTACAATTCTCAACCAATAAGTTGCTCAGGGACAATCAATAAATTATCATGTCCTGAGAAAATCAGAGAAGAATTGCTCTAAACCTTACTAGACCACTTCCATATGGTCTGCACCAATCAGGTTAGGTTAACCCTATGCTGAGAACCACAGAAGGCCAAATCTTAGGGCTTAGCTCATAGAAGCTTATTATTTCTGACTTGTTCAGAGTGGTCCATAGGTGGAGCAACTCTTCAGGGTACCTGTGCTTTATGCTTTGACTTGGAGATAAATGCTGCTTCATGTTGTGATCCCATCATCCCAAATCAAGGCCAACATTATCTCCACGGCAAGGAAACACTGGAACATCTCAAAGGTGGTTTTCCTCACCTCACTCACCAGCGACACACCCCACTTCCACTCACATTTCTGGGCCAGCACCAGTTCCATGGTCTTAGCTAACTTCAAGGAGAACTGGGACATGGAGTATGGATAGGCCCAAAAGGGAGGACTAAGAAGCAGGATTTGGTGAATTCCTAAATATCATCTTTGCCACATGGCATGGGAGTGAGTAGAAAATAGTTTGTCACTCTACGAAAATGCTGTCTTAGAACCACTTAAACTATGAATTGAATTTTATGCAAATTACATTATGTCCCTATACCTGAATGTTATGTAGCAATTTAAAGTTACATTAAAGAAAAGGTTTACAAAATGTTAACATAAAAATGTCATGAGATAATAAATATATTATGTCTTCAATTTTGCTAAAAAGTAATATAGGCACATAGATGCATAGAAAGACTAGAAGACCAGGCCCAATATGCTAGTCTGTTTGTCTTCAAAAGGTGGCCTTACATATATTTTCATTTTCTCCCCTATGCTTTTTTGTATTCTCTATTTTTATAAGAAAGAATTGTTACTTTTGATATCAAAAAGGGGAAATTTTCTTCCTAATTTACCAAAATAATATCCCTACATAGCCCAGAAACTATTAAATCATTCACAAGTGGTATTATTTTTTAGGGTTTTGTATTCTGGATACTTGTGGGGATTCATAAAATTTGCCAACGGGGAGCAGAGCCTTTGCCTTCTCCTAAAATAATGGTTCCAAAAATAATACCCTGCAGATTCCAGACTTCACATGTGAGAAACACCAACTCCACACATGAGAAGGAAAATCACCAGGCTGTGAAAGTGTTATAAGCACAGCCTGTGGCAGGCTCTAGATTGTAGCGACAGTGACCAGCAGAGACAGCGATAGCTGGAGAGGGCATCAGCCCTGTCCAGGAAGACAAACTGAAAGCTTTGAAAAAAAAAATCAGGAGGTCTGGTGCATTTTAAGACAAGGGTAAAGAAGGGGGAAGGGAATTAGGAAGAGAGAAGAGGGAAGGAGATGATGAGAGAATTGGAGGCATAAATGAATGATAACATACGAGGGAAAGAAAAGACAGGGAGGAAAGAGACAGTGGCCAATACAAGGGAGAAGAGCTTGACCATTTGAGTTTTTGAAGCCAACTACACCTCAGTTCGGGTCTTCCTTTGCAATTTATTACTTGTATCCCTCATTTAAATATTTAACCTGGTCCTCATTTTAAAATTTTCTTTACTTGTTTTAATCCATATAAAACACAAGGATAGTTTTAATAGTCTAATAGTGTCACAGGGCTAACAAAAGTCCACTCGCCAGCCTCTCTATCCTAAATTCCATTCCCCAAAATCACCACTTCAACTCTTCCTCTGCTGCCTTGAGCATCTGCTTCCCTATTTCTAAAGAATATGTCCCATCAAAAGTTCTCGCTCCTTCTGTCTGGCACATTGTCTACTGAATTCCCACTGTGGAAGATGAGAATTCCCCTCCTTTCTACAGCCAGTCCCCCTCCTCTCACTTCCCACCTCCTCTCAGTACAGAGATATTTGGTCCCCTGCACCATCCACACAGCCACCTTTGGTTAAATCACTGTTCTGTGTTGATACTATACTTACAATATAAGTATTATTCACTGCTGACCCAGGTGACGATACTCTCGTGGTTGTTTGACTTTCTGTTCTCTCTCATTTTCATATGGCTATCTGCATTACCAAAGTCTAATTTTTCAGGCCTAACCAGCAACAAAATAATTGTTTTTTAACAACTCTGATACACGTGATGGGCAGTTTTAGATAACTGAAATTCTGAACCCTTTGACCAACATCCCCTACTGCTCCACCTTTGAGTCATTCTTCTAAGGAAAGACATCATGCAGTGTTTTCAAACTTCAGTCATTAGAGGGCCATCTCATTTTTTAAAAAATTTTTCCTAATGTTTTCTTTTTTCTATAAACTGACTTGTGATTTTTTAATCAAATAAAATTATTTTAAATAAAATGATTTCCAAAGGAAACTTTATTTGACAATTATTAGAAAATCCTATATAACTACTAAGCTAAAGAACATTTGTTATATAAAAGCACCTACCGACCCTGACTTCTGTGTGTGTCAAGTTGAGGGACCAATGTGCTATCACTAGATACTGCAAACAGTGCCTGGTGTATCCCACAAAACAAAGGGGAGTCACCTAGGACATGAATATCTTGCTCTATCAAGTACACTATCAAATTAAATCTCACAATCATATGAAAAAGGATTTAATCTCCTGAATTTCACAGGTAGAAAACTTAAGCTAAGGAAGGTGTCAGAGTTTGGCTAAAGCCACCTTGCACATCCAGAAAGTGGTGAAAATGGAATTTGCACTTCTGGTTCCCAATGTTCCAAACTTTGGGCACTGAACCAGAAAGAGGACCCTCACCAGACTCCAAGTCTGCCAGTGCCTTGACCTTGGGTCTCCTAGCCTCCAGAACTGTAAGAAGTACATTTCCGCTCTTTACAAGTCACCAGTTTATGGTGTTTCTCTATGGGAGCACAAGTGAATTAAGAGAAAAGAGCAGAAGGAAAGAGGAAGGAAGAAAAGAAGAGAAGAAAAAAAAGCTAGTTATCATTACATACCATAAATATACCGTTTTCTTTTTATCACCCTCCTCCCAATGTAACTCAACTTCAGCCTGGCCAGGGTGGTGTGGATGACCTGAAATCACCTGATTGGCAGCACAGGATGCTGGGTGTGTTGTACACCCAGAGGTCACCATGCTGAATTCTATCACGTAGTGACACTCTGTTAAAGGAAACACTTTTTTATAGTTACAAACTTAGATTCTCATAACTTCTTACTTCCTTCCATTCCTGTGGGATTAAGCTGATATATACCTTTCAGTGCTTGGAGAAAAGGCTGTTATGTGAGCTTTCACTGTGGTAGTCCTCCACAGACTGCCTGGGGAGTATAGTAAATTGCTCAGAAAGTCTCCGTTCCTTGTAAACCACCCTGTTCTCATTGTGCCCTGCAGGAACTTAGCTGAAATCTGATTCATGGAGTGAGGATTAGAATACAAAATTATACATTTCTTCCCTTTGGTTCCTCTTAGATATAATCTTATCAAATGCTTGAGGTTGTTTAACTTTTATTAGTCATCTTTTGTTTTTTCTCTTCTGAATTCTAGTTCGAAATATCGATCCATTAACTTTCTCTAATTGAATTTTCATAGATACATGTCATACAATTGGTCTTATTCTTGGTGAAATAATCTGACATGCATTTCTTTAGCAATATAGTGTAAGTGACACTTTGGCAATATAATAGCTATGTAATGTCTATTTTAAGCAATATTAAAATACCATGCATAATTTAGCTAAAGAATATTGTTTTATGAACCAACAAATGTTCTTAGGCCCATGTTGACAAACTGACAATTAAAAAGATTAAACTTGATTTTTAATTTAGGAGTGTATTTATGGGGCTCCTCCAAGAAGCAGAAAAAGACAGAGGAAGAATGCAAGAAGTTTGTTGAGGATGATACCTGTGAAATATTAAAGCAGTATGGGGGTGGGATTGGGCAGGGAGAGCCAGAGATTCATGATGTGGATCTGATAAAGTCTCAGCTCAAGGGGAAGTGTCAGAACAAAGGTTCCCCATAAGAGGCAACCCACATTAGACAGGAAGGATCTGGCCCTAGTCCCCCCACCCTGCTGAATCATGACTGGGGCTGCTGAGAACAGACCTGAGTAGATCCCAAAAGCGTTGAAAATTGTAAGCAAAAACATGTTACAGAGAATAACAAAGTGCATGTAATTTTACAGGTCAATCAGCCTTCTGTAGCTGTGGACTCTATCCCCACAGACTGAACCAAAGTAGGATCAAAACTTCATTCTAATCTAAATATGTATGAACATTTTTTCTCTTATCACTATTCCCTAAACAATACATTGTTACAACTGGCAGCTGGGATTTGGCAGGGAGCATCTGTCCTGTGGTCCATCAAATGGCCAGTCACTCTGAGTCAACTCACCAGACTGAAGACAGGTAGTGCAAAGTATCTGCCACTTCCACTCCTGAGAAATGAGAACTGCTAGGCAGGCAGAACACACAGACAAATATTGTGTGGGTCTCTAGAAATTGTAAGAGAAGTGCAATAATGTTCCACTGACTGACTTTGGAAATAGCATTTGAATGGACACTGATATTAAGGGGAACTATACTTTCTCTTTGAAACAACAGAAAAATAAATCCCTTAGCAAGAGCCCCAGGAAAGCTTATTACTTTCAGAAAATATTTTTCTTTTTTTTTCCATGCTTAGTGAAGATTAAAAGCAGAAGACAAATTGCACTTTGTTGCTTGTTTTTATGTGTGAACTGAAAAAATTCTGTAAAGATTCAATTTTAAAAATCAATAACGTTTCTTGAAAAATTTATAATCTGAGGTTCTCCAATAGAGAATCATAATTTGGGGGTGGGGAAGAGCAACACAGAGGGTTTGCAGAATTACTAATTAAAGAAATCAGCTCAAATGGGATGGTATTTCCGTAAAATGTTCTGAATCATCCAGTCTGGGAGCTGAAGAAGAGACACAAGAGAGCATTTTGTCATCTCCCAGATCAAGCAGTTAACCAGAAAATCCTTACCGGTTCTTTTCCATAAGCCTCTAGAAAATAAAAGAATGTTCATGTTCATTCTCCCTTGATAGCACAGCCAGTGAGTGAGTCACTGATTCAAAATTCATTGAGCACTTATTTAGCACCCACATTCATATTAAACAGAAAAGATGCCATTGGCATAACTGGAGCAGGCAGGAGAGACAAAGCCTCCTGGGATGTCAGCCTCATTGGTTTCAGGTCTCCACCTTTGCTATTCCCTCTTTATTGTGTTTTATTCTCCATTCCTTCAGTAAAATGGGGATAAAATATTCACAATTTCACATGGTGGATGAGAACATCACAAGAAAAAGAACATGAGCTTTGCTTTCAGAAATCCTGGACTAGGATTTAGATCTATGCTTTGCCCTTCTGTTACCTGTATGGTATTGTCAAATCTCTGCTCATTTTCTTCAACAGGAAAATGAAAGTACAAAATACCCTAATGAGCTGTTGTGAAGATCAGAGATAATTTACACGATATGGAACACACATGTCTAGTACATGAGTTACTATATGCAAAGTAGTTCAAAAACTGTGAAGTGCTGTGTGGATCTGGGGAATGCCTTGCCTTAGCGGTGGTCAATATAGTAATTCCATGTACCTGGTGCACTGAACCCAACGTGGTTGGGCAGAAGCCTGAATGAGCTTCATTTCTCCCAACGCTGCTTCTCCTCCATCCTCAGCAGTCCCCATCAGTGGTGCACCTCAAAGCCTTTTGCTGGCTGGTGTGCTCTTGCCTGGCTACTCAAGCCTAGTTTTGAGGACAGGAGAAACACACACATCTTCAGAAGACAGATAATGGAAAGAGAAGGCTGGTGAGCTACCCACTCTGCCTGGCAGTTCTTTCTCGCTCTCTTGCCACATGCCTAGGTAGGCTCAGAACAGATCACCTGTCCCTGTCCCTAACTGAATCCAACCAGGACACAGTCTTCCTGTCTTACAGCACTTCTCCTTCCTTGAGATCCTGTGGAGTCGCCAACCATGGAAACATTCCAACACCCTCACGGTAAGGAGAGTACACTCCCTTCACCTTCATCACTGACCTCTTCCTCTTCTCATTGCTGTCTTTGTTTATAGGTCGTCTTTATTTACGTAATGGAGTTACAAAGAAAATGGCTAGTGTGGTGTATCCAGTTGACCTACATCCCAACAAGGCTGGGAGTGGGGCAGGGCCTCAGTTTCCATGTGCTCCTTAGTGCTGTTCTCTCTTTGTATGCATCTTGGTCCTCAGATCTGGGTCTTGAGTGTCCACCCACTCAGCACACTGTGATATTTGACTCACCTTTAATACTCTCCACAAGTGTCAGATATATTAAATAGACCAGGGGACCCTGTCACTGTGATGACATCACTACAGTGGAGATGGATGAGAGATGGACATGGAATGAAACTTATTTAAGAATTCTTACACTGACACTCTTATTTTTTACAAGGCCAGAATTATAAAGCAATTTTCTTTTCTTTCAGTCAAATACTATATTCAGAGCTTACATATATTTAGCTCCAAGTCCGCAAAGATACTCAGATTCTTTCTCATCATCTGCTCCATCTTTGGTCATGTTCTTTATATCTGAGTTGAAAAGCCAATTCTTATTACCAGTCAATAGACTGCGTGCATTACCAAATATTAGTTCGTTTTCTCTTCGCAGTCATTCTGTGAAGTAGTCATTATTGTTCCATTCTTATGGAAAAGAAAACAAAGCCTCTGAGAAATTCAACAGCTAAGAGATCCTAAATATATTGTATGAAATGGAGCTGTTCTGATTCCATCTTTTATGCTCCTCCCATCTCACAACATGACTGCCTTGCTCACCCTTGCAGATTATTCTCCACACCGGCTTTCTTGAGACAACAAAGGACAGGGCAGGAACACAGGTGCTGCCTTTGGAGAATCCTGCAGCTAACTCGGATTCCACCACCCTCTAGCTCAGGCGTGTGAAAGTCATTGAACTCCCTGGATATGCTGCTTCTTTTAAAAGAGAATCACAGTGATGTCTGTATTGAAAGTTGCAAATACTAAATAAAATATCACATCTGAAAAGTGTTGTGTAAACAGCAAAGCTCTCTAGGAGAGTTAGCTACAGCTTTCATCTTCTCTGTGCTGTCTCTGTTCTTACCTGATGGCTCCTCCGAGTTGTGTCTCCTGTAGAGCACTCAGTTCTCACCCCTTCCTGGTCATTACCTGCATTCAGTGGGTCTCCAATTCAGCTGCACAATTCTTGAAGGCAGACACCATGCTTCCTTTCATCTCCATTCTCATAGTGCCCTGAGCACCATCACACACAATGCACACCTGCAGCAAAGGTACAAGCTCACTAAAAAACACATGCTTCTCTCACACACTGTTCTTCAGACTGCAAATTGTGCACCAATTTTGGAAAACAGTGTAGCAGTAACTACTGATATTGCATGCCATACGTCTAAGAACAAAGCAATTCCATCTCTAAGTGTATATGCCTCCACATACACAGCAAAAAAGAAAGTATTCTCTGTCAGCACTGTTTATAAAAGCCAAAACCTAAATATCCACCAATAGTTGAATAAATAAACTACAGTATATTTATGTAAAGGAATGTTACGCAGTAGTGAAAAGTGAACTATGAATACGTGCAACAATACATGTAAGTGTCACAGAAAAAAATATTAGGTAAAATAAACCAGACACAAAAGAGTACTATACCATTCCATTAATATAAAGTTTATAAGCAGGAAAATTACTCCATGGTATTTGAAGCCAGGATAGTAGTCGCTCGTTAGAAGAAGTAATAACTAAAAGGGTTTTGAAAGGATCCTTTGGAGTGTTTTGTATGTTCTGCTTCTTTATCTAGGTGCTGTCTACATAGGTCTATTTAATTTGTAAAAAATCACCAAATTGTGCACCTTCCTGTTTGTATGTTTTATACCAACAAAAGTTTAAGAATTGTTTAATGAATGAATAGGAAAACACAATGGAAAATAATGCAAGCAAGTTTTGATAGAGAAGAATTTAAAGGACCCAGAATGGTCTACATGAAGCCTTCCCACAACCTGGTTGTTTTCCACTTTCCTAGCCTCATTTCTGCAATTCCTTCCATTCACCGTTTTTTGCTGTGCATTATTGCTCAGCATGTGTTGTGTGGTCAGTTTGACTGCATCTGCCACAGTTCACTGCAAATGCCTCCATTCCTTGCACTCTCTGACTTTAGCAAATGCTGCTGAATCCACCCAGGGTAGCCCTGATAAGAGATTAGGTCCCAATCTTGGTCTTAATTTGTGTCTTTCCTTCCATATGAATTTACGTTTCCTTTTACGAGTGAATCAAGCAACCAAAGAATCCCAACCACCAGTACTTCAACTATATTATTTTCAACTACAGACCTTTGTATCTAAGCAAAGTATGATAAACCACACATTGGTCATGAATTGGTGATGTCTTTCCCATAGTACCCCATTCAAGCAGTTACAGCCCAAGAATTAGTATGTCCACCATCTATTCCTCAAAATGCACCATGAAAGGCAACAAAAAAACCAAGGCTCTACGTACAGGATATATGCATTTATGTCCCCTTACACTAACCAAGATTTCCCCAGGCCAAGTCGGTATAATAGTTAAAAACGGGGTTTTCTTAACATTAATTAATAGTATATTCCTACTTCCTCTTCACAAACCATTATGAGACTCCCATCTAACGTTCCCGATTAATGTCTTCATCTACAATTTTTGTATCATTTCTGCAAACTAGATGGATATCATACAGAGTGACACCTGGCCAGCTATCCTTCATCATCTGAAACAAATGACACTGTTTTCTTTCATTTGCTTGCAAGCAAGGGAGGAGTCGTCAGTCAGTCGACAGCAGAGTAAGGTTTGTTTGTATTGGCAGCCACCATCCAGTTGTAGATAAGGACTGATATGATCACAATGGCCTTCAGATGATCAAACCATCCTAGTACATACTGTATCTTGGTGTGAGCCTTTATTTTGTCTTTTACTAATGATGGCCACTGTATTTTCTTGGACTGAGGGCTGCAGCCGTGTCTCTAGTTACACAGATCAACTTCTTAGGACCTAGAGGAAAAAGACAATGCTCTCCAGGGAGATTTTGGCTCCTTCTTATATTCACATGAGTGTGCTAAGTAGCAGAGGCAAATGCTTTCTCCACCTCCCAAGTCCTTATCTCTTATCATATTCCTAGCTATTTCTGAAGCTTCTCTTTATTTAAGGGAGTTTGCTCAAACTATCTTGGAGAGTTTTAAGGGAGGTCTAGATCAATGCAACCATGGTCCTCCACACATAATTAGGGTAAAGCCTGATTTAGTTAATTGGATTAGTTTAGTTTTTACTTTGATTGAATTAAAGCCTGTTTTTTTGTTTTGTTTTGTCTTTTTAGTTCCTTGTGTCCATGTCTTTCTGCATGAACAAGAGTCTTCATTTCTCACAGATGGGGAAATGGTTATCACAATAATCTGTAAGCGTACACACTAGACATTGCAAGAACATCAGGTGAATTCTCCTCCTTGTTGAAGAGAAATTCTTATTGAGAAAAACCAAAGGCCCCAACAAAGTCAAAATATGCTGTTTCAATTTTCCATCACTCTGTCACGGAAAGAAAACAGACCAGTTTGATGTTATCGATTCTTCACAAAGCCCTGCAGTTTTTCACCCAAACCTTGTGCTCTTATGTCTGCTTAGGAATTGATTTCTGGAGAGAGATTTGGTTTGTTTGTTTCACACTATGACACTCCAATGGATCCATACCATGCCACACTACCTTCTCTCCTTTCAGGAGAATGGACTGCAATTGCTCCTTTCCTGCACTCTGACCACCTCCCTCAAGTTTCATGAATCATTTAAAATCATTGCTAGTGGTTGCAATATCCCAATTTGACTTCGAGTAAACTTGACCTTGCCAATTAAAAATGCACTGCTCTTGCTTAAAATCTAAGCAAGATTTCCCCAGGCCAAGTCGGTATAATAGTTAAAAATGGGGTTTTCTTAACATTAATTAATAGTATATTCCTACTTCCTCTTCACAAACCATTATGAGACTCCCATCTAACTTAAAGATTTCCCCACACAGCATTCCTGGGGGAATTTGCAAATTGCAAATTTGCAAATGTTCACACATTTGCAAACAAATCCTCTGGGCCCTGCCCCTAGGATCCGCCATGTTCTTCTGTCTCACTCCCCTGCTTTGATTGTGTCTTCTTGTCATCAACAATGAAACCATCATGAAGCTGCCTTCCATCTCTGTGGTTTTGTTATCACCCACCAAAGAGTAACATCTGCTACTATTTTTTCACTTGAGAGAGAAACTAGTGTAGCTAACTCCCAGGTGGATGAGATGGTGCTGCCTTCTGGAAAATTCTAACCACCATTGGAATCTCTCTAGAGTAGCCCTACCTCAGGGACTGGCATCTTCTGGTGCTTTTGCAGGAATGGATGTTTTGGTTTTACTCTGAGTTTCCTCTCCATAGGAACGGGCCAGGGTAGAATAATTGGGCCATGAACAAGCTAAGTGGCAGGCACTGGGCATGATTCAAGTGGCCCTGCACTTTCATGTAAACCATTGTCTTCCAGACAAAATCTTTTGTCCAAACTCTGTCTCTGCTCTGAAAGATATCTTCCTCAAGAAATTCCTAGTTCATCACAATAGAATGCTTGTGGGTGTGTTGAAGTGGCCTTTAGACATAACCACGTATATTCACATCAGAGTATATAAAACTGTTGTTTGGAGTCAAGCTGAGACCTCTTTACATTATGCAATAGGAAGCTGGCATCTGTATCTATGTGCTCTCCTTTCCTGTTCTCTCGTCCTGTATTTTACCCTGTCCATAAATTATAGATGACATTTAAAATTTTCTATTGTTTAATCAGTTCAATTAAATTCAGTAAGCCTGTGCACAATGGCCCATGCCTATAATCCCAGCAATTCGGAGGTAGGAGGATGGCAAGTTCAAGGCCAGCCTCTGCAACTTAGCAAGACCCTGTCTCAAAATAAAATGAGACTTGAGATATAGTTTAGTAGTATAGCACCCCTGGGTTCAATCCTCAGTACTTAAAAAAAAATTTAGTAAGACCTTATTGAGAACCTCCAATATGTCACATTTGCCAGTCTAGGAATGCATAGATAAATAAACCAGGAACCCTGGACTCCAGGCTTTTAGCCTGATGAAAAATATAAATAAGTATTTACCATGCAGGTTGATGATTTTTGTGGTAGGGGTTAAATGCCGTTGCTGTGGGAGCATGAAGCTGCGACACTTCTTTAGTTCAGGGATCAGAAAAGATTTCCTGAAAGAGATAATGCCAAAGTTGGGTGGTGAAGGACAAGTAGACCCCACTGGATGGGTTGGATTGAAGATGCTGAGGGCAGGGAGAACATCCTGAGCCAAGATTCGGAGGCAGGCAACCTCTGGTGTTCTTGGGGGGGACTCCAAGTTATGGGCATTATGAGAATATGAGGTGAAGTGTTAGGGAAAGCTAGTGTAGGAGGTGGTATCTGTTTGTGGCTGCTAAGACTTATGACCACATCTTTCTATTTGGCTTATTTCCCATTTCCAGGCCATGAGGATTTGCATTTTTCTCTATGGAGTTTTCCAAAAGAAAGCATAATCATCCTAGCTACCTGTTACTTAGACAAAAGCAGCTGCATTTCTTTCAATTGGTAAAACACTTGTAACAGAAAAACTAAACATTCAGCAGAGATAACTTCTGCTATGGTTTCTTCAATTATTGGTGACTTACCTTCAAGGTCATTTATTTATCATTTCGGTAGGTGCTTAAGAGTTCAGCGTCTATGCCAAGAATACTGATGAGAAAGGAACTCAGAGGCTGGCAGTTTTTTGGGGAAGTGACATGCCAATATACCATCTCTTACCCAGGTGACTCCAACAGCCTTCGTGTATGGTGAGCTTTTTGCATGCCTTTAAAACTGAAAGATTGTCACTCAAAGCAGCCCCCTGACCACTTTTTAACCACATGTATTTAAATTGTTCCTCCACACAATACAAACAAGAGGAGGTGGCAATATTAAATAATTAGGACTGGTGACAGACTAACAAATACAATTCAGTAGTTTAATACAAAAATTACTTTTGCATTTTCCTCTCAGAGTCTGATACAGTAGAGAGGGAGCTCTGTTCCTGCCATCATCCATGTATCCAGGCTTCATCCGTCTTGCTGTCCAACTATCCTCAACAATTGTTCTTGAAAGTTTTCATGGAAGAGAAAAAGCGAGCACAGTGAATTTCATGGAAAAGGCGATATTAGTCTAGGAATGTTAGACATGACTCCTGCACATGTGCTCATGTTTGGGGTTCAATTGCAGGCTCAATCCCATTCTAAATGTGCTCTAAAAGAAAATGAGGCCATTTAGACTAAACACATGGCATTATCTCAGACACACTGAGGAAGAAGAGAAAACTAGAGCTGGACATTTTCTTATGTACCATTGATCACTAACCCAAGGGAACACATAGAAAACACGGCATAATCACCCATTATAACAAATTTGTATCAAACATTAAGCCATTTCCTTGTGATGAGGTCAGGATAGACCTACCATCTTAGGCACTGAAAATGGCAGATGACAAACTTTTATACTTAAGTGCCTAGATATATATGTGCATGAAAGCTAGAAACATTTAAAAGAATCTGTTAACAGTTTCAAACTTTAAGGCCCCCTGAAAAGCTAATGTGTTAGGCAATGCAGGAATATCAGAGGTAAAATGATTCTGAGAGCTATAACTTCATCAGTGGATTAATCCATATGATGGATGAATAATTTTAATGTACTACTGGATGGTAACTGTAGACAGGTGGGATGCAGATGGAGGAAGTAGACCACCAGAGGCATGACCTTGGGAACTATATCTGTCCCTGGCCTGGTTCCTCTCTCTCTCTCTCTCTCTCTCTCTCTCTTTCTCTCTCTCTCTTTCTCTCTCCCCCAGCTACTATGAACTGAGCAGCTTCCCTCTGCCACTGCCACACTCTTCCAGCATGATTTTCTGCCTCACCTCAGTCTCAGAGCAATGGGATCATCTAACCATGAACGAGAACCGTGAGCCAAAATGAACTTTCCTCCTCTAAGTTGTTCTTGTCAGATATTTTGGTCACAGTGACGAAAAGCTGACTAACACAGAAGGCGTGTAAGCGACCACAGAGAACCAGAGAATGAAATGTACAACTTTTGAAACAATAAAAATCTATGAGTTTTGCCAATAAATGCTATAGTCTGAGAAATATCCCTTAATATGTTCCCTTCTGAGTCTATTCTGCTAAACCTGCTAGCAATTTTTTCTATATAACAAGATGTCACATTCATAAGAAAACCCAGCAATAGCCTTCTTCACAGACTACTTATTCATTGACCATGGTTGCAAAAGAATCAAATTAAACTTGAGAGAGAAGACAATGTCCCTTTTCGTCATCCAGAAGCAAATATCTACCTAATTACAGGGACTATGTAACATTTACACATAGATCTAAAATATTAGCATCTTGGGAGGAATGACAGAAAATAAAGAAGGTCATTTTGGTTCATTACATCAGATTCTTGCAAAGCTTCACAGACTTCTGAGCTAATTCTACAATTTTTATGTTTATCATTTCAGTGCCTAGATGTATTTGTAGGCTGGTCATTTCTTTTAATCCACCAAAAAAATATTACAAAGCTTTTTTTTTTTTTTTTTTTACTTTTACCAAGCTTTAGATGTTATAAGGGAGTTAAAAGCAAATAGTTTGTGGAAAGACATTACATTTCAAGAAATACTTTTGTAATGCTCGTTTGGAAGTGATATTGAAACTCATCTTACAGGAGTTGTCATTTTGTGTCAAACTTCTGGCACTTTTTGTGTTCCTCCTTCCGCCCTTGGGTAATTAGCATCCTTAATATTTTGATAATACAAATCATTTTCTTATCAATATTGGCATAATGACCAAAATGATACATGCAATCATTTTTTAAATAATAAAATGTTATCATTGTTCTTGTTTGACCTTGTCCAGGCAAAGGTGGCTCTCTCTCTCCCCTGTCCTGTATGCACTCCTCCATGACAGTTTCTTCCTCTTGGACTGTGATTATCTATCACACAGTCAAGATTTGCAATAGGTCTAAGTTTCCTTAAGAATAAACTGAATATATTAGCTCTAAAAAATGTGTGAAGGTAGGCTTCAAAATTGGGATGCTCAAATTACATGTTTTCTCTCTTTCTCTTTTTGCCCTCTTTTCTCCTCTCTTTCCCTTTCTCTCCATCTCTAGTTATGCTTCCTCTAAGAGTCTGCAGGCATTCTGTCCCTCGGGGTAAAAGAAAGTTTATTGATTCTCAGCTTACATGATCTTCTAGCTCTTAATTTCAGGAAGTACTCATTCTAAAACACAGTTCCTTTTGATCTCCTCTCTGTCCTCCTGGATGAAGCACAGTGGCTCTGGCCCAGGGGAAAGTGAATATTTGGTTCTCCAGTTTTAGTAGGGGCTCTGTTCACTCCTGTGACAGAGGAGTTGGGGCTCCCAGACTTGCAGCCCCAATAGAAGCACATAGACTGGCAAAAGGGAAATTCTTTAAATAAATGAGCATCAGACACAAAACAGCAGATCAGTTTGTTCTCCAAGCCCACCCAAGGCTGTGATCTCCTAAGGATAAGTAGTTTGGATTCTTAGTTTAGTAGTGAGCACATAGTAGTTGCACTAAAAAATAAATAGTGGAATAAAAGAATGTTTCATCTTGTCTTTGATTAAATCAAATTTCATGCTGCTGATCAGAATGGTAAGTTTGTAAACATGAAACGCATTGATAGTACACATTAGGTACTGAGCCTAGGTATTACTATTACCTGATAACAGTCCCAGAACCTTTCAAGTACATAAGTAGGATAGAGAAAATTTTGCTAAGAAAATCAAAACCAGGCAGTTTGAGTTCCAATGGGAAGAGAAATAAGTGGGAAAAACAAATCCTGTTGGATTTCAGGAAGTTCTCTCTTTAATCTCCAAATCAACACTTCTGCTTCTAGTGTACAAATGACATCTTCAAGTTAAATTCATCTGAGCTTGATTCATTTGAGGAGGGACACCGAGAGCAACTTCAAGAGGTCCACTTTGATGTGGAAATGAGCGAATTTTTAAAAAGTTGAAGATAACGTGTGCATCACAAAACACAGATTTTCGGGACAAAATGGGAACAACTAATAGAGGAGCAGATCTGGTAGGCCATGAGACTGAGGTGGACAGAATTAAGGAAAAGAAGAAATTGATGGGAATGAAACACAGTAAGAGAGAGCCATGTGATGTCTCATTCTTAATGAGCTGGAGCTCTTCAATTAGAGCTTTGGCTTCCTTCTCCTGATCTCTAAGAGTCAGGAGTGATGGAAAGAGCTATAAGAGCTACATTTTTGAACCACCGTTAGACTTCTAGGACACTACAGTACTCTGTTCTCCAAAGTTGCTTCTAGGTCTTTCTATTAAAAGGGGATTCATGCAGGCCTAGTCAGTGTCCAGCACAGAGCTTCTACTTTGCAGCTCCCAGTATAAACCCTTCTAGTGGAGTTTTAGACCAACTTCTTATGACCTCAGGCCTTATCTTCTGTGTCTTTATCACTGTCATCAACCATCCTCCATGACACAGTTGACCTTTACCCCACCTCTGCCTGCAGTGTCAGTCAATTTAGCATCCACCCTGACGATTCATCTGCCATCTTAACTTCATGGTTATCTTAATAGTGGCTTAAATAATGTTCTGCTCTTCTCCATTTCATCCATCTAGTAATGTGTATTTTAATGGAGAACGTTTGCATGTGATGCCTAACACATAAAAGTAAACTCAGTTTAAATATACCAATTACTAAAGTACAGGCAAGCAAAGAGTATATGTTGTATTCACAGGGTCTTTTAGAACAATTCAAATTTGTTACAACCCTCAGTCAGTCACCTATCATTAACTACCTCACCACCCCTCAAACATTGATGTTCTTTTAGTTCTTTCTACTTGCCTGTTAGTATTTTGTTTTCAAAGTAAAATTAAGGCCCATTGGCTCCATATGGTAATTCTTTTTTTGTTTTGTGAACTTGTCACAAGGATAATAGCAGAATGCCATGTCATATATGGAAATTCAAGAAACCCAGATAAGCCAAAACAACTTCCAAAAAAGAACAATATTGGAATACTCACTTCCCAATTTCAAAACTTAATACAAATTTATAATAATCATTATGATAAGGATATACATATAAATCAATAGAATAAAATTGAAAATAGAAGCAAACACTAATGTCTGTAGTCAATTGATTTTCGACAAAGACAATTCAATGAGTGAAGGAAGAGTCTTCTCAACAAGTGGTGCTGGGACAAATAAATACTACATTCAAAAGAATGCAGTTGGACCCCTACCTCACACCACACACAAAAATCAACTCAGCATGAGTCAAAGATCTAAATGTAAGACTAAAACTGTACAGCTCTTAGGATAACATAAGGTTAGTCCTTTTAACCTTAGATTTGGCTGTGGAGTCTTAGATGTGACACTAAGTGCACAAACAGGAAAAAACAGATATGTTGGACTTGATCAAAAGTCAAAACTGGTGCTTCAAAGGACACCATCAGGCAAATAAAAGACAACTCACAGAATTGGAGGAAGTATCTGCCAATCATACATCTGAGAAAAAAGATAGTATGTGGAGTACATAGAGAACCCTTACAACTCAATAATTCAAAAACAAATAACCAAACTAAAAGTTGGAAAGAGAGGATAATAACAAAATAAATAGAAAAAGGATATGAATATATTTTCTCCAAAGAAGATATAGAAATGATCAAAAAAGACATAAAATGCACAACAGCATTAGCCACCAGGAAAATGCAAATAAAAACCACCATAATGTATCACTGTGCACCCACTAGGATAGCTAGAATAAAAAAGATAAATGTTGGCAAAGATGTGGAGAAGTTAGAACCCTCACATACTGCTGGTGGGAATATAAAATCATGTGGCCACATCGGGAAACAGTCTAGCAATTCCTCAAAAGGTTAAAATGGTGTCACCATATGGCCCAGCCATTCTACTCCTACCCAAGAGAAATGAAAAGACATGTCCACACCTGTACATTAATGTAATAGCCATCAAATGATGAATGTGTAAAAACAAATGTGGTATGTCCATACAATAGAGTACCATTGTGGCAGAATGAGAAATAAAGCATTGATGCATACTACAACACAAACGGACTTTATATGAAGTGAAAAAAGACAATCATGAAGGATTGGTTGGTTTCTTCTAAGAACACCAAAAATAAGCATATCTATAAAGACAAAGTAGATAGGTCATCTCCCAGGGTTTGGCAAAAGTGGGGAATAACTTTTAATAGCTACAACACTCTTTTTGACATGATTAAAATGTTCTAAAATCATTTGTGGTAATGGTTGCACAACTGTGAATGTACTAAAAACTGTGGAACACTTTAAATGGGTGAATTGTGTGGTATATGAATAATATATCTATAAAGCTGTTATGTTAAAAAAAAGTGTCATGCAACTTTTACTAACACAGAGGAAACAAAACCATCATGAGTTCATAAGAAAATTGTCTTTCTGATCCTGACTTAGCCATCATTCTGGAAAACAGGTCCTTTTTATTTGTATTCTGGGATGTTAGATGGGTTTGTCAATTCCCCAGTCATCAGGGTTTGAAATATGAAGGAATCCCCAAAAACAATCCCAGTTTAAGGACTTTTTTGCAAATCTCTCATAAATCTGTCACCATGTTTTATGCTGAATGCTCTCTGGTTGAATTATTTTCTGTTACTTGAGAATGATTTTGTAAATTCATTCTTCTTTTCAAGGTTAAGCATTTACTATAGAGACATATGGTACTTTCTTCTACTAAAATCATTGGGCTCAGGCCTAAAATTTTTATTTTTTTTTTACTGGTCAAAAGGCTTTATTCTCAGGGGCAAGATCACAAGAGAATAAAAAGCTCTACTTCCTGACTCTTGCCTTGGTGAGGAAAGTAGAGCTTTTCCCCTTGTTCTAGAGATGCATCCTTTCAGAATCCATAGGACACACTGTGAGGCCACATGTGGGTGTCCAGTTGGCAGCCCCAGGTCGGCACAGTCATCGATCACACGTGTGGAGAAGACGCCTCCAGATGAGTCAGCCCTCAGCTGGCTGAGTCACCACAGATGAGACTCCAGGTATCAGGAAAGAGAGATGCCACATCCAGAGTGTAGTCTCAATTCTTTGTCAAAACCCCAGTGAGCATAGTGAAACGATTGCCACATTGCTAAGTTCCAGGTAGTCTGTTATTGCAGTCATAGCAACTGGAACAGTCTGCATCCTCCAAAGTCACACAAATGACCTCAGAGATGAAAATGTATGTTTGTGGAAATCTGACTCAGAATGAGGCAGACGGTAAGGAGCAAACTCAGATGGTGAGACTGATTTCCTGGAGCAAGTCCTCCAGGAGCAAAAACTCAGACATGACGGAGTAGAACACAGGTCTCTAGAAACCATAAGAACATTGAGATGAAGCAGAGACCTGACTGCAGATTATAACAGGAAGGCAGGCATGGGGTAATTTATGCCAGCTGACTGCAAGCTGAGTTTCAGGAGGAAGGCTAAGGACCTTTGTGTGTTCATAATGATTATGTTTTAATCATCACCTCAGATCTGAAGGAGGGAACTCTGGCTGCAGGACGTCACATCCCCTAAAATTAGATCTACCAGTTTCCGCTGCTTCTCAAACTAGAAATCTGGAATCCCTCCCCACCGCCCTCTCTTCCTCATCCCCATATCTAATACTGGGAGACAAAAGAGAGGAAGTCTTTAAGGAGCAGCCTTGGACCCAGCTGTCTGGTTTGGAATCCCAGCTCATCCACTTCCTACCTATGAATTCTTGGGGAACTTATTTAATTTCTCCAAAGCTGTTTCTCCATCTCAAAGTGTGGATTATAGTACTAGCTGCCATATGGGATTGTTCCAAAGACTCTACTAGTTAACATGTGCAATGAACTTTAAGCAGTCTCTGGAATACAGTAATTCCTCCACAAATTCTAGCTGCTGACCTGTTCAGTGGTCAACTCTGACAATCACACTTCTTTTTTTTTTTTTAAATGTTTATTTTTTTTAGTTGTAGGTGACAGAATATCTTTATTTTATTTTTATGTGGTGCTGAGGATCGAACCCAGTGCCTTATGCGTGCTAGGCAAGCACGCTACCACTGCGCCATAATCCCAGCCCCCAATCACACTTCTTAATGATCTTTTAAATCTTCGTATTTCATTTCTTCGTATTTCATTTCTTCTGGTCCTGCTCTGACCCACCCTCCATCTACAAAGCTGGTCGTCACCCAACTTTCAAAACAGCCAGAGGCCCCTCCTTACCTCAAAGCACACTTGTTTGGTCCCCACATGGCCAGTCTCCTCTGCCGCCACTTGGATGCTTGCAGGCTTTCTTCTTGTGACTGCACTGACCACCCCCATGTCTGTTTCCTCTTCAGCAATGCCCTTTGCCCTCCCTTCCTCACCCTCCACTGTGGTCATTTACAAGGGAGTGTCCGAGCAAGGCATGCTGCAATCTGAAGGAGAACCCACTGACGGAACCTCATTCTCAGAACTTCCCATGCTTCATTCTGAAGCAAAGAAATGGAAAAGAGGATGTTCTCAGGAAAATTGCTTTTAGTGATTTCCAGGTTCTTCTCCGAGTGTCATTTATGTTAAACCACCTGCTGAGGTCTGCACTGACCACTCTCACACCCTCACATCCCAGCACATGGCTATGGGCAATGCCCACCCACAGCTGAACAACTGCACCGTTCTTTACCCCTCTGGAGGGGAGGAGCTGGGGAAAGGGGAGAGCAGTTCAGTAAAGCAATCCTGAGAGTAAGGAAACTGGTATAATTAGATGGTCATGCTCTTATTGTCTTTCCCAGCCTACCTGCCTTGACGCACATCCAGAGAACACATAGAAGGAGCGTGTGCACACACTAGATGTGACATCGTCACCCTGACACAGAGTGTATCTTGGTTATTTATTGTCTACTCCCTTCTCTTCTCTCCCTAAAATGCAAAACCCCTGGGACTCAGAGTTTGGATCACTGTTATATATCTAGTTCACAGCACATAGTGGGCTCCCCACACTGAGTGTTGAATGGACGATGGATGACTGAATCGCGGACATCACTCACTAAGTCATACCTAACTTCACAGTCTTAGGTGAGGACTTTAATCTCCTTGGCCTTGGCCTTGGGCCTCAGTACTCTCACCTGTTTGTTTGGGTTGTTTTTAAGGCACAGCAAGAATTTTAGAAGGTGAAGAGTAACAGAAAAGGAATTTGCTTGACTCATTCCTGGAGGCCTAGTGCCATATCATCATCTCTGTGGAGGGGTCCCCTGCTCCTCCAGACAGCATATGCACTGATTCCCTCTATACCTTCTATTTCATCATCTTTATCACTGTTGATTATTGATATCCACATGTGTGCCATGGAGAAGAACAGAATTTAAAGACCAACAGAGAAGAAACACCCCTGGAAAATTAAGAGGGGCCAGAGGATAAGGCGAGAAACCTACCAGAGGGCCATGGAAAGGCTCTTTCACAAAAATAAGAATATTCACAGGAAAAAAAAAATGGAGAAGGTAGTAAGGAAGGAAAAAGATAAATGATAGATCAGAAAATTGGTATCATGCAACTGGTAGATATTTTTTACAGTACAGAAGATGTTGAGCACATCCAATAGCTCCATGGACATCAGATCCTCCTGGGAAAGGCCATGGGGACATCATTTGTCACCTCAAGGAAGAGGAGGGGATGTCCATGTGACAGTGAGTCACCTCTGTCCCTGCAGACGCGTCTGGGGCAAGATGCGCAATCTAGGTGGGATGCTGGGTGCAGGTCCAGGACTCCAGGCTGCGTGGAGTGAGAGGAGCTGATGCATGTGCACTGTCACAGTCGAAGAGGCACAGTGCCACCCAGTGTTCTGATGCCCGCACATGCCCAACTTGCAATGCTAAGACCTCAAGACTAAATTTGAGAATTTCTCTCTGCTACTCAGCTAAGAGGAGAGGCTGCAGTTCTCAAAGCCTTCTAATTTTTTTAGAAGGCTGTCATTCAAAAGGGCGAGGACAAACAGAAGGTAGGCACTAAGCTGCCAATTGTGCTAAAGTGAAAGGGACTCAGGGGAGCGTAGAAGGAGACGTTAAGGTCTGCAGGAACAGAGATGCGATTCATTTGACCTACATAATAGAAAAAATAAGATGCTGAACGACGAGAATTCTAATCCCGCATGTGCCACTTCCTCACTGTGGATCCAAAGACAAATTACCTTAAATCTCTAAGTTTATTTCAGTTTCCTCTCTGAAAATGGGGATGTTGATAATGCCAACTGTATTGCAGGCTGGATTAAATAGCTTCACATATTTGAAAGAGCCTCACACGATGCCTAGAATTCATCCATATTTGCTAAATGTGGATTTCTCTTATTAAAAAAAAATTCAGGAAAATTTTTATTGGAAAAGTGCCTTTTGAACTAAGCCCCAAAGAACTAGGACTTGCATTTTCTCTCCTGATAAAACTCTTCTTAAACCAGGCAACAGCTCAAGATGGATGCATGTGAAGCACTGCGGAGAGACACAGATTTCCCTCCAGCCAGTAAGAGGAAAGGGAGTTGTTGCCAAGGGACAGTGGGTGGTGCTGTCTCAGGCAGCTCACCTAGACCTCCCAAAGGACGTGCAGGGTATGCCCAGTGGAGAAAGAGTACAGATGGACAGATTCCCTGATTCTAAACACCCCTTTCTGCAGAGCTGCTGTTAGAGATTGGAGTCTCCAGTCTCAGGCTGTTTCTTTACAGATTCCTGGGCTATGGTGGAAAACAGCAGGCCTTCGAGATATTTGTTAAAGACATCAAGAAAGGTTATTCTTGAAATTTATGGGCATGATCTTCTGCTTTTCTGTCTCTAATGGATTCAGAAGGCTTTGTTACTGGAGATGAGGCTTATTCTATGGTGAAGGTACTGATTCCTCAGAAAGGCTTATTTTCCTGGCTGGTGAGCAACACACATTTAAATATTTCCCAGCTCTAACACTGGAATTTTCAGATCCCTCCAAGTTCTGATCAACAATCACAGCAGTATTTCCGGGGAGGGAAAATAAGTATGTATTGTGAAAATGAAAAGATTCCTCCCTGCACAGAGCCAGATAGAGGACACGCTCGCCGCTGCATGGCTCTCCTACAGCACCACCTACTGTTATGAATGAGCTTCCCAAGGCAGCAGGTGGCCCTCAGGGAACCAATACTCTCTCACCTTAAATCCTGCCAACAACAAAAAAAATAGAGATCAGCGTTGGACTCGACGCCAGAATATGCCAAGAAAAGTGGAAGGGGCACCCTCAACTCAAAAGGCACTTTTTTTTTGTTGTTGGTATTAGGGATTAAACCCAGGGGTATTTCACCACTGTGGCACATCCTCAGCCCCTTTTTTGTATTTAATTTACAGGCAGGGTCTCACTGAGTTGCTTAGGGCCTTGCTAAATTGCTGAGGCTAGCTTTGAAACTTGGGATCCTCCTGCCTCAGCCTCTGGAGCTGCTAGGATTACAGGCATGCACCACAGCATCCACCCCAAAAGGCATATTTTTTATTCTGTGAGGAAGACAGAGAAAGAATTGGCATAGGAATAAATCTGTGAAATGTCAAAACTAAATGTAAATGGATCTGAAAACAATAATTGAGCATCTACCATATGCCTGGAATTGTGAGACGCTGGAGGTACCACTGTGCTGAAGAGGGCACAGATTTTTGCCTCAAAGAGCTAACTTGAAAACAGACAATTAAAACAGAGTGGCTGAGCACGGGTGCTCAGGAAGCACAAAGAGGACACACCTGTAAGATCCCTAGGAAGGGCCAGGGGTATCTCTGAGATGAGCCTTGGAAACTCTATCCATGGAAAAGCTGAAGGAGGAAGGGAGGGTTATTCAGGTTAGGGGTTTAGTGGATACATTCAGGGGTTGTCAGGGGCTGCCTGATGCACTGATAGCGGGGGTCCTCTGCTGCACTGCTCATACTGTTTCTGACCCCCTCAGCCCCATGGCTGAATAGACCTGAAGTGGGACTTCAGAATGGAGCCAAGGCAGCCCCTGAGTGGACCCAGTTGCTGAGGAGCAGCCCTATATGCTCTGTAGACAGAGCAGCTGATAAATAAAGTCTGCCGGTGGCATACGCCTGTCATCTCAGTGATCAGGAGGCCGAGCCAGGAGGAACACAAGATGAAGGCCAACCTCAGCAACTTTGTGAGACCCTGTCTCAAAATAAAAAAAATAAAAAGTGCTGTGGATATAACTCAGTGGTAAAGCACCCTTGGGTTCAATTCCTAATACGGCCAAAAGAGAGAGAAAATGCTCTAGAAATAAAGTCTACAGGAGAGAAATCGAAAATCTTTCCCGACTTCACTGCTGTCACTAGCTGTCTCTTGGATTTTTGGAAGTTTTTTGTACTGGGAGTACCTGTATCTGCCCAGCCCGCTCGATCTGTTTTACACACAACAATCAGGATGATTCCATTCAAGCTCTAATTGGATCTTATCACTCACAAGGGAGCCTCAACTGTCTGATGATTTTTAACTGTGTAAAAGCTAAAGTACCTGAATTATAATTTCACATAAATCACAAAATTCTGTGCCCTTCCTGGTCACCAGTACACCTAGAATCTGCTCTCCTACTGCCTGACTTTCTCCTTTGCTCATTCTGTTGGGTCTCCCTGGTCTGCCTGCTGCAGCACACACACAGTGCCTCAGGACATTTGCATGTGCTATTGCATCAGCCTATCATCTCTTCCTCTGGAGATCCATGCAGATCACTCAATGGCCTCCTTTAGGGTTTGCTCAGATATTAATGTTTTAGCAAGATATTTTCTGATCACTCCATAAAAAAATTAAAATATTCTACCATATTCCCTACCCTTTGCCCATTTTGTCAGAAAATGTGTGTTCATCTATTCCACAAATAACTTACTAAACACCAGTCACATTCCAGGTGCTGGAGAAATATGGGCCTTCCTGGAATCCACATTCTAATGGGAGATTTCTGTTAACTCTGAATTCAGTGAACTTGGAGGTGAGGGGATAATGGAGCTTGTGTTGAGATGTCACTGGATCTAATGACTGGGATAGGAGCTGAAACTCGAGATCAACCCGGAGGGAGGACCTGGTGAGCCTCAGGCTTTGGGCCTCCAAATTCCACTGCCCCAAACACGACACAGGCTTTCCCCTGAAGAGCTGCACTATCCCCGTTTTCAGCAAAACAATTTGGACAGGATTGATTTCAACTTCAGCTCTAGGGGTCGGCCTCGACCGACCTAAGCAAGCAGCAAAGCAACAGAGTCAGTGGCCTAAGCAACCCTTTGGCCACTGACTGGTTTGCAGAGGCTCCTATGACTCACTTCAAACAGGAGACTTGAAAAAAGACACAGCTCTCTCTGTGGGCAGTACAGTTGCGACTGGTCTTCTAAAATTGTTGCAGCCATCCATTGCTATCATGAGCTAAAGGGTTAACAACACGAGGTGGCAAATGGAGGTCAACGCAACACATAGAGAATGGCAGTGTTGACAGCAGGTCCTAATAACATCATGAACACTTGGATCCATCCATGCCTGAAGCACAATTTGTGACCTTTTTGTTACATTTTTTTTTAAATTTTTTTCCATATTTAATTTATTTATTTGTTCTGTTTAGGTTTACATGATATCAGAGTGCAATTTGATTCATTGTACACAGATGGAGGATAACATTTCATTTCTCTGGTTGTAAGTGATATAGAATCACAACATACATGCAGTCATACATAAAGCTAGGGCTATGATGTCCATCATATGCCACCATCTTTACTGTCCCCCTGTCCCCTTCCCTTTCCCACCCTTGTGACCAAAGTTCCTCCATTCTTCCCGTGTCCTCCCCCACATTATGGATCAGCATCCACTTATCAGAGAGAACATTTGGCATTTGGTTTGTTGAGATTGGCTTACTTCACTTAGCATGATATTCTCCAACTCCATCTATTTACATGAAAATGCCATAATTTTATTCTCTTTTATTGCTGAGTAATATTCCATTGTGTATACATACCACAGTTTCTTTATCCATTCATCTATCGAAGGACATCTAGGTTGGTTCTACAGTTTAGCTATTGTGAATTGAGCTGCTATAAACATTGAAGTGGCTGTGTCAGAGTAGTATGCTATTTTTAAGTCTTCTGGGTATAGACCAAGGAGTGGGATAGCTGGGTCAAATGGTGGTTCCATTCCAAGTTTTCTAAAGAATCTCCATACTGCTTTCCAGATTGGTTGCACCAATCTGCAGTCACACCAGCAATGTATGAGCATGCCTTTTCCCCCACAACCTCGACAACACTTCTTGTTGTTTGTATTCTTGATAATTGCCATTCTAGCTGGCATGAGATGAAATCTTAGGGTAGTTTTTATTTGCATTTCTCTGATTGCTAGAGATGTGAACTTTTTAATCTTATGAGACCACAAACTCCCTTTATGGATTAATTTTTTTTCAGGCTATAAAATAAAACACATGGAGGGGGACTTTCAAGATGGCGGAATAGAGGAGGTCAGCTTCCTGGCTACTCCATGGCATGGAACCAGGAAAGCAGACAGGCAGCCTCTCTGCAAGGTGAGTGCTTTACTGGAATGTGAAACTGGGCATGTAAAGCAGATCGGGACTCAGAAGGTTGGATATAATAAAATAAGGAAGAAATCCCCAGTGGCACAGCCACCACCACAGCCACCTCCTCAAGCAAAGTGGAGGGATAGGAAATTAAAGGAACCACATTTGTGGGAGGCCTGAGGTATGTCTCCATATAGAGTGCCACATTTATAGATCAAGAACACTGCCCGGCAAACCTGAAAAGCGTGCTGCCCTCTATCCTTGTGTGGTGAAGAAGCGGCCATCTCTCCAGGTGCAGAGGAAAAAGGAAAGAACCATTTTGCAGCTGTGGCAAGGAGCCCACAGCTGATGGCAAACCCGAGATAGGCCTGCGATACAGGCTCAGGAAACACACCGTGTGACACAGAGTGTGCTTAAGTGACCAGGAGAAAATCAGACGTGGAGAGAGATTTACACAGGAGACAACTGGTTACAGAAACCCACCCAATTCTATCCCACCCCTCCAATTCGACTGCTTGCAGGACCAGCTGGGAGAGATGCATCCAGCCAGGAACTCCAAAGGGCAGGGGCAGGAAAAAATGTTTGGAGATGGAACTGAGAACAGGAAACGTGGGGTCTGCAGGTGATGTAAGAGACTGAGAATTGGCTCCCCCACCACGGGAGTGGAACCCAGGGGAGATCCCTGGGGGACAGTCTTCCAGTGTGGACCAGCAAGTACTGGGCCCTGGAGGTGCGCTGATTTAAACTCTTCAGACCAATTGGCATTCAGCAGAGCCTGGAGCCCACCCAAGCCTAAACCCCACCTCCAGGAGTTTTGCCTACAGGATTGCCTCTCTCACTCCAGCAATCTGGAGAGTGGAGCATCACACTCCAGAAGACCCCACTAAAACTGCTGAGAAGAGAAGCTGAGAATCTTTTGAACTCCAGTGGAAAGAATGCTTTAACTTTTCATCAAGATTTTTTAAAATTCTTTTTTGCTATTTAACTATGACCTTAATGGTACGTGGACATTTGTACATATGCATATTTGGTTTTTTCTCGTTTCTAGCAGTTTTGAAGCCTGTTACTTTTCATGGTTGAGTTTTTGGAGGACTAGGATATTTGATTAGTATGTTTTAGTTTTGTTTTGTATTCTTTTATTTTTGGGGGATGGGTACCAGAAATTGAACTCAGGGGCACTCAACCACTGAGCCACATCTCAGCCCTATTTTGTATTTTATTTAGAGACAGGGTCTCACTGAGTTTAAAATTTTTACTTTATATCTTACCTGATTCCCTTGATCCCCTCTTTTCTTTCAACAATAGCCAAGCTCTATTGTTCTCTCTTTTACTCTTTATTTCTTTACTTCTATCTTCTCCTCTCTCATAATTATCACATTCTATATCACTTCTGTTCTCTTCCTATTCACCACTTGAAATTATAATCCCTTTTGTAAACTTGTGTTTTTGTTGTAGGCAATAACTGATCATATCATTCCTGTTTATTGTGATAATTAACATAGTAAACGTCATAGTAGGAAATATTTGGTTTAATGCTGTATATTGTTTGCACTGGTTGTTGTTATTATTTGTCTCCCTCTAAACAGTGAGGTACTGAAAACCTTCAGGGACACTAAAAGCGACGCAAGGTTGGTTCAACATATGGAAATCAATAAACATAATTTATCACATCAATAGACTTAAAGACAACAATCACGTAACTATCTCAATAGATGTAGAAAAGGCATTTAACAAAATCCAGCATCGGTTCATGCTCAAAATAATAGACAAATTATGGATAGTAGGAACATACCTCCACATTGTAAAAACTATATATGCTAAACCCAAGGCCAATATCATTCTAAATGGAGAAAAATTGAAAGCAGTCCCTCTAAAATCTGGAACAAGACAGGGATGAAGTCTTTTACCGCTTCTATTCAACATAGTTCTGGAAACTCTAGCCAGAGCAATTAGAAGAAAGAAATTAAAGGGATATGAATAGGAAAAGAAGAACTCAAACTATCCCTATTCTCTGACAAGAAGATTCTATTCTTAGAAGATCCAAAAAACTCCATCAGAAAATTTACTGAACTCATAAATGAATTCAGCAAAGTAGCAGGATATAAAATTAATGCCCATAAATCAATTGCATTCCTATACATCAGTGGTGAATCAACTAAAAAATAAATTAGGAAAACTATCCCATTCACAATAGCCTCAAAAAAATATTTAGGAATCAATCTAACAAAAGAGGTGAAAGACCTCTACCATGAAAACTACAGAATGCTAAAGAAAGAAATTGAAGAAGACCTTAGAAGATGGAAGGATTTCCCATGTTCTTGGAAAGGCAGAATTAACATTGTCAAAATGGCCATACTACTAAAAGCACTCTACAGATTCAATGCAATTCCTATTAAGGTTCCAATGACATTCTTCATAGAAGTAGAAAAGGCAGTCATAAAATTCATTTGGAAAATAAAAGTCCCAGCAAAAACAAAGTAATCATCATCAAGAAAAGTGAAGCAGGAGGCATCACAATATCAGACCTTAAACTGTACTACAGAGCTATAGTAACAAAAATAGCATGGTATTGGCACCAAAACAGACATAAAGACCAATGGTAAAGATTCGAAGACACAGAGACAAATTTACATAAATACAGTTATCTCATACTAGACAAAAGCACCAAAAACATACATTAGAGAATAGATAGCCTCTTCAACAAATGGTGCTGTGAAAACTGGAAACTCACATATAATAAAATAAAATTAGACCCCTATCTCTCACCATGCACAAAATTTAACTCGAAGTGGATCAAGGACCTAGGCATTAGACCAGAGACCCTGTGCCTACTAGAAGAAACAGTAGGCCCAACTCTCCATCATGTCAGCTGAGGAACTAGACTCCTAAAGTGTAAGAAGTAAAATCAAGAATCAATAAATGGGTATGGTATGAAACTAAAAACTTCTTCATAGCAAAGGAAGCAATCAAAATCATAGAGATCCTACAGAAAGGGAAAAACTCTTTGCCACCTTCACCTCAGATAGAGCATTAATCTCCACAATATATAAAGAACTCAAAACCTTAGCACCTACAGAACAAAAAACCCAATCAATAAATGGGCAAAGGAACTGAACAGACACTTCACAGAAGAAGAAATACGAATGGTCAACAAATACATGAAAAAATATTCAACATCACTAGCATTAGAGAAATGCAAATTAAAACTATACTGATATTTTATCTCACTCCAGTCAGAATGGCAATTGTCAAGAATACAATTAATAATAAATATTGTTGAGGATGTGAGGAAAAGGGCACACTTATACATTGCTGGTGGGACTGCAAATTGGTGTAACTACTATGGAAAGCAATATGGAGATTCCTCAGATAACTTGGAATGGAACCACCATTTAACCTAGTTATTCCACTCCTTGGCATATACCCAAAGGACTCAAAGGCAGCATACTCTAGTGACGCAGCCACATGAATGTTCATAGCAACTCAATTCACAATAGCTAAGCTATGGAACCAACCCAGGTGCCCTTCAACAGATGAATGGATAAAGACAATGTGGTACATATACACAATGGAGTATAACTCAGCCTTAAAGAAGAATAAAATTATGGCATATGCCTTTTAAATGGATGGAACTGGAGACTATCATGCTAAGTGAAATGAACCAGTCCCAAAAAACCAAAGGCCAAATGTGCTCTCTGATGTGCGGATGCTGACTGACAATAGGTGTGGGAGAGGAAGGAATAGAGGTTCACTGGATTGGACAGGAGAGAATGGGAGGAAGGGAAAGGGGATGGGAATGAAAGACAGTGGAATGAATCAGACATAACTTTCCTACATTTATATATGAATATATGACCATTGTAACCCCACAGCATGTACAACCACAAGAATGGGAACTTATACTCTATGTATGTATGATATGTCAAAATACACTCTTAGTCATGTATAACTAAAAAGAACAAATTTAAAAAAGAAAGAAAAAAAGTGAGACAAGACATAGAAAACGAAGCTTGCCTGTATTAAGGTTTTCCCACTTTTAAAATTCATCTCAGATTAAAAAGCTAAAAAGGCAAAATATCTTACCTTCTTACAGAAAATCATATCAAATCTGTCAGCTGATAATTACTTTTATTTTCATAATTACTTTTACAACAGCACTACATTTTTCACTGCTTTGTAAGGGACATTTGGTGTAGATAAGCAGCATGTGAATAATTTCTGCAGTTGGGTAAGTTTTGACTCATGTGTATACCCTTGAATCCATCCCCAGGAGGAAGAGCGTGAACACACTCATCACCCCTGAGTTTCCTTGTGCCTTGGTGTTGATGTCTGACTCAGGTTCTCCTGTTCCCTCCAGCAATCTCTACTCTGTTGGCTGCCACAGTAGCTCAGTTCAGCATTACATTTAATAGTTTGTAACTAAGCTAAAATGATCCATTTCACTCAATTAAAACGTGTTTTATTTCTTAACTGTAACGAACTGATAGTGTTAGAGTGAGGAGGAAGATACTCACGTCGTTAGAAAGAACTCTTAATTGAGTAATGATTTTGCAGATTCTTTTTCATATTCCATAGTCTAATACTAATTGGATTAAAGATTTAAGGATCCAGGAAATGATGTGTTGATTTTAATAGTGTTTCTTTTTCCTTTCTAATCTTTCAGCTTGTTTCTAATTAATAAATGGATTTTCAAAACCTGGCCAAAAATGGAGATCTCCACTGATAAATGTGCAGATAGGTTATATGTAGAAGTCCCATGTCGGTAATGAAATAAGGTGGACTGTTGCAAATGATATTAAAATACTACCCCAACTCTGTCTTGTGAAAACACAAGTTTACCCTCACCTTTCCTACAATATATAAAAATTATATATTCATATAAGTAAAATTTGCTTGAGATGGCTAAAAACTATAGCAAGTCAGTTTTTGTGGTTTATGACTAGATATATATATGTATATGTATATGTATATACATATATATAGTTTTGAGTTTAATAAATAGTTTTACAATGTATGCATAATAAATCATTTATTTCTATCCCTTTCCAATATACATCGTTCCGTTGAAATTAAAGGCATTCTTTTTGATTTTTTTTTGTAAGATCTGATATCTAAAATAAATTCAATACTTCATTTTTAAAAAGTAGTAATACATGTTTGTTGAAATGTGAGAAATAGTAGAAAGATATGTAAAACAAAGGTAACCAGCCTCTTCCATACTCCCTCCCATTCCACCTTCTAAAATACCCAATATTATACATGTTGTTATGGGCTAAGGAGTGTCTACCTAAACCTACCTAAAACCTGACCCCAGTGCCTCAGATGTGACTATATTTGGAAATAGGCCCCTTAAAGCAGTGACTAAGTTAACAGGAGAGCATCGGGATAGGTTCTAATCCAGTTACTGCAATCCTTGCAAGAGGAAGGCAGGTCATGGACACAGAAGGAGGACTGTGGAACACAAATGGAGAAAGACGGCCGTTACAACCAAGGACACAGGTCCTAGAAGAAACCAATTCAACCACCATCTTGGTAATAGAGTTGAACTTCCAGAATTGTGAGAAAATAAACTTCTGTTGCTTAAATGGCTGCTGTATGCTGAAGTTTATGTTCCTCAAAACGTAAATGTTAAAACCCAATCTCTTAATATGATAGTACTTGGAAGTGGAACTTTGGAGAGTTGATTAGGTTTAGATGCGGCCGTAAGAGTAGATCCTCCAGGATGAGATTAAGGCCCTCACAGTGGGATGAAATGCCAGAAGTCTCTCTCTCACCCCCTTGTGAGGATGCAAATTTAAGACGGCTGCCTGCAAACCAGAAAGCAAACCAGACACCTGACCATACAGATACCTGATCTGGGATGGCCAGCCTCCAGAACTCTGAGAACCACACTTCAGTTGTTGAAGCCACCCAGTCTGTGGTACTTTGTCATGGCAGTCTAACCACCTCCTGCAGATTTGTATCTTTCTCCTTGTTTGTACACGTACCTACAGCTTACCTACCCAGAATCAGTTCTAAGCTGCTCTTCATCAAAATTGAAGCATATCATTGCTGAATTAATTTTGACATAGAACATTTTTCAAACCCAATAACTGCAATCATGGAATAATGAATAATTACAAACACTTCTAATCCAAGGACTTGGTAGTATGTCCTAATTTTTGAACAAAATCCAGAATTTAGTTAATAACTTTAAAATAAAGATCATCTTCACTACACATTCTTATCGTTTATCTTTGTTTCTTATTTCTTTATGAAAGAAACTGCTCTTATTTAAAATGCTCCTCAGCATAGTAAAAGCAAAATAAAAATATGTCGTTGATTCTCTTACAAGGAAAAGGCAATTTCTTTCTCCATCAATACCCATCAGAAAAAGGAGAAGACTTTTATATGGCAGATTTACTAACAGTGAAATAATCTGTGTTGAAATGATACATTGTAATTCCTTAATGGTAATACCTACCTGGTTAAGAAAATTATATTTTATTTAAGAGTATTTTCTGGCAATGTTGCAAAATGTAGTTGCTGAATAAGTATTTGTTTAATAAAGAATTACGTAAGTAACAAAAAAATTGAGGCATGCCCTATTCGTTATCTGCAATCATCTCTTTTTTGTTTTGTTTTGTTTGTGTGCTTGGTACTAGAGATTAAACTCAGATGCGCTTTATTACTGAGCCACATTCCCAGCCCTTTTATGTATTTTATTTAGAGACAGGGTCTCTCTGAGTTGCTTAGGATATTGCTAAATTGCTGAGGCTGGCTTTGAACTTGTGGTCCTCCTGCCTCAGCCTTCTGAGCCATTGGGATTACAGATGTATGACACTGTGGATGGCTGCAATTATCTCTTGTCACAAAAAATATGGATATTGCTAAAAATCAGTTGAAACCAGTCTAATTATATCTAGTTTCTTAATGCATGTGCATACATATCATTTTATATTTGTTTTTGTTGTTGTTGTTTGGGCTTGAGGGGGTTGTTGTTTGTGTGTGTGTGTGTGGTTTTTGTGGTTTTCTTTGGGCGCTGTTTTCTTTTTCTGACATTTTTGTCTCGGACTTTTCTCATCTTCTTCTCTTTCCTAACAGCCAAGATAAATCAAATCAACAATGTCAAGTGTACCTTTGCAGCCATACTTTTCTTGGACCATATAATCTTCCTATGCCCAAATTTTACCATCTTAACATGACTCTAAGACCACAAAAGATGGACAGCTACAGCACAAAGGAGTGCTTATCCTGGTGAACAGTTTACAATCACTAGTTCCCAGGGATGCCGTCATCCACATAAAGTCAGTGGTTGCTCTGAGGGCCTTGGAGGCAGACACTGTCCATAGCTGGAAGCAGAAGAAAGCAGAGTGGCAGATGCCTTCAGTCTTTGTGATGACTGCCTCTTGAGCACATGAGACACTTACTGGAGGCTCTTAAGACTAGTTGGAAAAGCAAGATTGTACTGCCTCACCACAGACCCAAAAGAATGAGACCAACCAACTATGTGCAGTGGCTGCCAGACTTCCAAATTTTACTACTCCTGCCAGACAATTGTATTTAGATGATAACATAGGAGCTAGACAACTAAGGTAGCAGTCTTTACAAATAGCTCAGGGGCATTAATAGCAATCAGTTGGCATTGTTGTTGTTTTTTTTATGCAAACATGATTTATCTCATTTGACAGCAAAATTACAGACCCAAAGTTTTGTGCCCTTAAAAATGAGCAAAATACAATAAGACAAACAGTTCCCATATATCTTCCCTTTTAAGAGTTGAGTTATTAATCAGCTCTGCTTCACTTTGCCCAGGGTGATCTGTCTTCAGCAGGCCCAGGAGAAAATGAAGCAGAGAGACTCCAGACACAACAAAGTGTTGTGTAGAAAGTGGTGGAACGCCACACAAGATGCCCCAGGTACGTGCCACTCAAAAGCAGCTGCTGAGCCCACACTGATTTACGCCACTCCTTAGGGTATTGCCACTCTGTGTGCCCTGCCAAGGCCTTTCCTTTTCCTGAGCTTCCGATTCCACCTCCTTCTCTGGCTGCTAGACATGTGCTCAGGAATTAAACATGCTAGATACATCAAGTCTTTAAGAAATGGAGTGTGTTAAAAATCAGCAGGAATAAGACAGATGATTCAAAAGAAATTGTGTTAGCAAAGGTTACCCACCAGCTATACATACGACCTATAAACAGATGGGGAAGTTAGAGTTCAGTGTACAATTTGGATCTGGAATTCCCCCAAAGGACCATGTGTTAAGGGATTGGTCTCCAGCCTGTAGCTTTGGTAGGAGGTAGTAGAAATTTCAAGAGGTGGGGCCTAGTGAAAGGTCTTTTGGTCATTGGAGGTATAGCCCATAAAGGGACTGTGGGACTTGACCCTTCTTTGCTCTCTCTCTCTCTCTCTTTTGCTTCCTGGCCACAACAAGTAGAGCAGTCTCCTCCGCCATGACTGCAACCATGATGTTCTGCTCACCATAGATTCGAAAGCAATGGAACCAGCCAATTATGTAATGAAACCTCCAAAACTGAAATCCAAAGTAAACTTTCCTCTTTCAAGTTGATTATCTGAGGTAGTTTTGTTATAATTATGGAAATATGAGCAATGCATTCATCCTCACAAATAAGGAATAGATGCAAATCAGAGATGTTATTAAATGTGTTTGGACCAATCAAAAAGAAAAATAAAACTAGAGTGTTGCTGAAGATGTAGAGAAACTGCATTGTCATACAATATTGGTTATAACTATAAAGTAGTACAAGCTTTCTGAAAGGCAATTTGGCAATGAACAAGCAATTAACTTAAACTTATCTCTTTTGACCCATAACTCTATATCTGTAAATACAACTTATGATATATAAGTTGCTTCCTGTCTTAGAAGACTATGCAAGATACATGAGATTTTGTAAATGTATGACTAGGGGAACTTATTTACATAGGAAAAAACATCTGTATATATGTGCACACTAGAGTATTAACATGCATAAAGAAAATTCTGGAAGAATGTGCATGAATTTTAATATATTTTTCTGGGCTATAGGCTTATGGAAGATTTTCATTTTCTTTCTGTTCATTTGTGTTTTTTGTCTGTAATTACTACATATGTATTGATTTTTCACTTACCTTTTTGAAAGGTTAAAATTGCAAAACAGAAATGGTACCATACTGTTGAAAAACATACACACAGGCCAGAAGGAAACAAACAGACTTTTTATGTGGCTCTTCATTTACCTTATTCTGTTTTAAAATTTCCTACAAGAAATGTAGATAGCTTTAGTAATTGCTCACAACTGGGAAGCCTGGAAAGTAGAGCAGGTACAAATTGGCAGAGGCTTTGCCATGTTCTTTTCTGCCAATGACAATCTCTCCCCAGCCTTTTCTCCCCTTCTGGCTCATGGCCCTTCTTCCTCCTGGATGACGATCTTGTTTGTTCTATTTGCATCTTTTGAGGCTGCAGTAAAGTCAGCAATCTGCACTGGCCCTCATCAGAAGCCCACCATGCTGGCAACTGTATGTATATACACACTCTAGTGTTGCAATTTCTAGACTAAGTGTGTCTGAAACACCTATTGTTTATAAGCCACGCAGTCTGTGGCGCTTTGCTATAGCAGCCCACAGTAACTGAGCATCCTAAGAGGGCTCAGCTTCTTCAGCTGAGTTCAGACCTTTATCTTCTCCCCACAGCTGATCCCTTCTTCAACCACCAGAACCAATCTCTGATCCAAAATATTAGTTGACTGAATATGAGCAATACATACATTTTTTAAATATTTTAACATAACACACTGACTCATTAAGCACCTACTAGAGTCTGATACTGTCACATCCCTATTCAAAATCAACTTCATGCTAAGACTATTTGTTTATTGCAAATTGCATTGTGTGTAAACATGCATTTATATCATATTCACTCTGTACTATGGCACTTAGTGTCTGAAACTATCTTATTCACATAATTGTTTATTTTCTCTGTCTTACTTAGACTATGAGTCCTTTGAAGGCATATACCATGTCTGGTTTTCTTGATTACTGCATCTCTAGCAGCCAGAACAGTGTCTAAAACATAATTAGTACTCAATAAATACTTGTCAAAGAGAAAATGTAAAAGAAGAAAACATTTTTCTGAAAAGGTTCAACCAACCAGAAGATGTTGTCTATGAGTACCATGGTGAAAGTACCACATACTTTTTTGAAATATTACTTGATTCCTATGCATATCTCAAAATTCTAAGCACATGTTTTTCTGTAAAGGCCCTTGCTATTAGGACCATATTAAAATCCTAACAAGAGCTCTAAGAAATTGTTTCTACTTCTAGAAGATATGGGCTTTTTTGTCTACCAGTTGCATCCCCCACCACCAAGTCTCCTCTAGAAAACAGGATGAAACTTCCATCTCTGAAACTGCAACTATATACTTAGCAAAATCTCTTTATTCTTTTCCTAATTTCTTGGAGGTTTCCATTATTAAACTAGGGTCAAGTTTCATTTGTACTGTTTTGGTGCAATAATATTTGCTATGGCTTATATGCAGTTTGGATCTGTCCCTCGAGGTTCACATGTTGGAAGCTTGGTCCAACAGGATAGTCATATTGACAGGTAGGGAAACTTTCTTGAGGTAGAGCCCAGTGGGCGGTACTTAGGTCTTTGGAGAAGTTTCCCTAGGAAGAAATTAATGTAGCTTTCGTGGGACTCCTGAGCTCTTTCAAGAACAAGTTATTATGAGAAAAAGATTGACTTTCTATATTCCTGATTGGCAATATGATCTCTCCTTCTGTCCTGTGTCCTGCCATCCATCATGAGATTCTCACCAGAACCAAGCTAATGCCAGTACCATGCCCTTGAATCTCCAGAACTGTAGGTTAACAAACATCTTTTCTTGATAAAGTTAACTTGCTTTAGGTATCTCCTTATAGTAACAGAAAACAGACTAATACAAATTATGGCAAGATCTAAAAATATATAAACAGTTATAATCAGTCTGAAAATATCTTTATACACAATTTAGAGAAAGATCTTCAAGGATATCCTTTGAGATATTCTTAAGAGTAAAAATGCTATGGTGCTGTACTCTCTTTACTGTATTATTATTATTATTATTATTATTATTATTCACACAGGTGAGAACATGTTGATACAAAGATGCCCTTAGGCTTTTGTACTTCTACTTCCCACAGAGCTCAACAACTTTCACTGAATCATTGTGAAATATTTTATTAACTTCCTGCTGCATACTAGGGCAATAAAGGATTTTCAACATCTTAGTGTTCTAGTCAGCTTTCAAAACATATGTAAGCTGCATCATAAGGAACAAAAACAGTTCTAATATGTACAAAAACATATAGAAGAGAAACATAGTAGACAATGAGGAGAGACAAAAATTGTCAATGGTTCCCTTTGTTTCCTATAAAGTTTAAATCAGGTCTAATTTTGTTGAACCTGGATTGGGAAGAAAATAATGAATTTGGAGAGGTTATGGTAATCAAAAATTCTCACAGTCCTGACAGACTGCAAGGCACAAGAAGGGCCTGATGGGGTTGAAGCGTGTCCAGTTCCAATCTCTGTGAGGGAGGGATTCAGTGCTTAACTCAAAGATCTCTGCATATGAGAGCTCAGAAATGGTTCCAGTCTGCAGGGATGCAAAATGGAGGTCCTAAGGATGGTGGTGGTGGTGGTGGTATTTTCGTCTTCTTTAATATTTTCAAAATAAATAAGGCCCTTTCATCGTTATCATGGGAAAAAATCTCAGAGTACATGTGGTCCACAACCATCTTTCAACCAGTGGGGCTACTGAAGCAAAGAAGCATTTCTCAAGTTCAATAAATATCATGGACCCCCAAACTGGCAAGGAATGTTTTTAACTTCTAGTTATTAAAGCAACAAAATAGATTAGCAAATTACATTTTTGAACTTTAAAAATCATACTCAATCCACTCAGCAGATTAGTTCCATCCATGCAGACACAGAGATTTTTGAAGTTGGAATGAAAGAGATCAATGAGTTCCAGAGACTTTTGTTTTGAATAGAATTGATATGACTTGATCATGCGATTGAATAAGGGAACAGAGAAAGATAGAGATTGAAGATTTCAGGAATTAGACTCAGAAAAACCCTTTTGAGTTCCAGTAACCAAGGAAGAAGGTAGGACCTCACTTTCACAACCTACTTCTTAGCTAGGACTCAACCATGTGATTCGTGCTCCACTAATCAAGTGCTGCAATACAAGATGTTTATTCAAAAGTAAGCAATAGGAGGAGCCACCTGACACAGAATTCATTTGCTCAGAGTGAAGTAGGGGAGGATCAAGCATATGGGGCTAGCGTTCTGTCTGGGCCAGGCATGGCATCAGTGAGTTCTGCTACTTAAGCCTTGTATTGTGTTTTGGGTGTTGCCTCTGAGTAAACAGATTCCAAGTCTGACTCTTTGTGTCATAGAAGAAGAGATATCTTCAGAGAAAAGTCCAAGCACTTCCCAGAAAGAAGGAGGAACTCCATTCAGGACCAACAAGGTCCTTGGCACACATTATGGAAAAGAATTTCAGCACATACCAGTCACAGGCATAGACAGAGGTTTATTTAGGAAAGTAGATGCACATGGAAGGGGGAATATGGGTAATCTCAGGAGAAAGACATTTCTGGGATAAAGCAAGAAATATATGTTCAAGGGACAACCAGGCCATCCTGAGAGTGAGAGGTGCAATTTGGGGGTTCCTGGCTCTTCTTTAAAAAGAAACTTACTATCTATGCATAAGGGAAGCTATGTAGGAATGGTATCAGTCTGGTATTCTCAAGAAGGTTTCTGGTAGCGTGGTCAATCTCTGAATCTTTAGGCTAGCATAATCTTCATTATCTGATCAATACATAACAACAGAAAGTCTCTTAAATTATAGGTTTCTCAAAATATCTTGTCTTTTTATACTTAATCTACTTATTGAGGGGTTAATTTATAGTGAACAGATAGATTTACAGATTTCCCAAGAATTTGGGAGTAACAGGTTTTCAAGAGAGACTGGCTTAGTGAATGACAAGTTTAGAAATGTATGAGAAACTTTAAATTAAAATTGTATTTCCTTATCCTTCCTTTATATCTCCTCCTTTCTATTTTTTGTTTCTTCTATCCTACACCATTTTGATTTCCTTAGGAGTCCTAAAGTATCTGTTACTTGAGTGCATTTCTTTTCTGCTCACACCTGCTAGAAGAGAATGGTAGCTGGTCTCTAAATGTGGCTCCCTCTGAGCCTTACTACCCAGGGTCCACACCCACTAAAGTCTGGGCTGCCCTGTGACTCAGACACAACAGAGTGCAGTGTGGCTTCCAAGATGCATCGTCAATTTCTTACACCTTCTACTTGCACCTCTCGGAATGATGGCTCTTGTGATGCTCCCACTTGGAGCCCAGCTGCCCTGCTGTCAGAAACCCAAGCCACAAGGAGAGACCATGTATAAGAAAAAAATACCAATTAAAAATAAGAAGCTCAATTCTCCCTGTTGAAAATAAATAGACTTCTCTCCCTTTCTAGCAGCATTTACTTTAGGAAACATGTAATCTTAAGTAATTTCTGCTGTCTTTGAAAGCATGTAAATTCGTTTGAAGAAGAGATTGGTCTTTTTTCTGCTTTATGACTCAGGAATGCCTTTCTCTAGGTCCTGGGCACTATCACTTCGAAATGTAAATATCAAGGGCAACAGCAGTCCTATCTCTCAATTTCTCTGAGAGGCTAGGGGCCTAAGTTTGGTGATAGCTTTCTCTAATTTATAAAACTGCCTCTTGTCATAAAGAAATAAGTTGCCTTTTCCTCTGGAGAAATCCAATTAGCTAGCAAATGATCACCCCAATTACTGGGTAAATGAAGGATCAACTGTGTGTGAGAAATAGTGTAGTCAAGCCCTCTCACTTGAGGACTTGTGATTGTTCATTTTGAAAATGTGTAGGTTGTGGGTTACAGTTCTTAGACTATATAAAAGAGTGAGATTTCTTTCTGTCTTTGAAATCTCTAAGCAGATTGTCTATGAAATGTATTCCATTCTGGTATAATGTTTATTCAATTAAAAAATGCTTTCTTTCTTTACTATCTTTGTAGTAAAGTTTTTCTGAGTTGGGAGGAAATTTTGTTTTAAGTTATATTTCTCCAACAACAAATACCCTGGTTGCCAACCCCATCTGAGGTCACAGATGACAAGCAGCATCACTTGCTAGCTATAGCAGAAGGCAATCCTAGATGTACAGCCCGGTGAGTCCACAGATGTCAACAGCCCAGGCAAAATATGACCATGACTTTAGGAGACAGACCAAGCAGAACTGCCCATCAGAGACCAAACAGAACTATGAGGGATAGCAACAAATTGTTTAAAACACTGAGCTTGGGTGCAGTTCATTAAACAGCAAGAGATAACCAAAACAAATGACTCTGGTCCTTTTAATTAAGAATTCTGACTGATGCATAAAAGCTCTTCTTTCCTAAGTGGTAAGTATCCTAGGAGATGTAGGTCCTTTCCATTTCTGAACCTCCTTTTGCAATTTGTGTTATATTTTTTAAACAGATAGTTACTAATATATTTTCCTGTTTAAATCTCTTTCTGGACAGATTGGGGTTTAAATAAAATAAAAACAACAAATTGGATGCAATACATGTCAGTTGAACTAAATTGAATATTTTTATATAACAACTGCTTCTAAAAAGCATTTGCGTCTGTTTGTTTACATACTTTGCAGATAATTTCCCTACAGTTTAAAGCCAGTACACAAGAAATTATGTTTAGGCCATACTGAGTCTGTTTCATGTTCTCACAACTAGTTTCAAGCTCTGCTTCTTTTGATTCATTGGGCATTTATTTCTTATGTTCACTTTGGGGAACACTATTTGAGGTATTTGCCCCTACATTTCCCCCATTTTAATAGTATAATGAAAAGTCCACTATTCGTTGACCATAAAGGCTTCTTTCAGAGATATACACTGAACAATATAAAGACTGAAACAAAATGATTAGGCTCACGCGCACACATGCACGCACGCACACACACACACAGCAGCTCTCTGGAGGGACCCATGATTCCATTTCTCTGGAGCATCAGTCTGTACACATAACAGTTATTGGATTATGTTTCTGCAGACACAAGCTGCCTCCTGCCATTTGACTTTCCCATTCCCCTGACAGATTACTGACTCCGAGGTTTGAAGATAAAAGCTATCCAGACATGGTCTTCATGCTTTTTCCACTCTTGGTAAATGCCTTTTAGTTGCTATTTAAATCGAACTTTAGAAACTTAAAGCTGCTTTCTTTAGTTTATCTAGGTCCTTCCTGATGTGATTAGTCCCCAACAGAGATACTCAGGAAACATGGGCTGCCAGCATCAATTTCCTGTCCTTCCCCACAGTCTGCCAGGCCACCACCTCCTGCCTGGCTCACTGAAATCTCTGATTAATTCTGTTAACCCTGGAGCTTGGGACAATGGCCTGAGGACAAGGAATGAAAAGTATTTAAGCAATTGGAGAAGTCAAGTGAGACCGTGAGGTTGTGGAGACCTCATTCATTCCATCTCAGTAGCCTCATCGGATTTTAACACATACTTCCCAGGATTACTGGGAGACCCCCAAATGATAAGAACATCGGTCATTCCGGGAACACTGGGTCTGGGTCCTTGAAACACAATCAATGTCACTTTCAGTATTGTCATGTCCAGAGCAACACAGGCAGCACAGGCCTTCTGTTTGGGGCACTATGGTTTAACTGCAAATGCAGAACTACAGGAGGAGAAGCAAAATAAAAGAGGAAAAGGGGTGCAGGAGGAGGAGAAAATAGAGGAGTGAGAGGTAAAGAAGGGAGAGGAAGAGCACCAAAATGAGGAAAGACCTCAAAATAAATCCAGAGGAGAATGTCGGCAGCCCTGAGAGTTCATGCTTGGAGAATATGAAATGAGGCAAAGCAAATGTGCTGCAAAGCAAATGTGCTGCAAAGCAAATGGGATCCTTGCCCTCGTGGAACTTGGAGTACAGCAGAGGAGACAGGTAAGGTGCTGTGTGCTGTGGTGGTGGGAGTCAGGGAGCCCCATGCTGGAACACAGCATCTTAGTAGGTTCTGGCAGTCTAGAAATGCTTCCACCAGCCACTTACTAGGACTGGGATACTGGGATATCACTTAGCCACTGTGAATGTCCAATGCATACGTCCATCAAATAGGAATAAGGACTGACTTGCCTTTTAGGTGTGCTGTGGGGAGTCTGTATGACCACCATGATCATTAGCTCTGCAGAGCTCCACATGCTAAATCTGTTTTCATCTGTGAGGAGGGGAGAACATAGAGACCTCCGGGTCTCTCCAGACTCCTCCTTTCCTAAATGGTCGCCTATGGTCCTGGAAGGTGGAATAGGTGGAAACACTCCTTCTCATCATCCACTTGTTCTGCAAATCTTTGCCTAGCCCTTAAGTCCTGGCCAAGTATACAGCACAGCAGAGGAAATGAAGACATGAGCATGTAATTGTCATCTAGAGACCATGAGAATGTATGCTCATGGATAATTATTATGAGTTAGGGAGTCAGATTTCTACTCAATAAAGTAAGGAGAGTGGTCCCAAAAGGAAATACAATTCATATGATCTTTATTATACCGTGCCTGATGTTATCCTGGGATGCTTTTAAAATGCAAGTGTCCAGTCCTCAGCACAAATCAATCCAATCAAAATATCAGGCCATGGCATGAGTTAAAAGCTATTCCACTTCCAGAAAAGAAAAGCTGTCCTGGTGATTACAGTGTGCATCCAGTTAGAAACCACTTTTCTGGAATCTTTGCTGCCTGTCAAACATTGGCCTTCTCAGAAGCCGCCCACGCTTTCCTCTTTGCTTCTCTCTCCTTCTGCATGTGCTCAGTCTCCTGTGGCTTTAAAAATATTTCCTCCAGCTCCAAACACACATGCCCACCTGCCCAGTGGTCCATCTAGTGAGTAACAAGGGAGCAATTCCACCCTCTATATTCCTCTTCGTCCGCCCTGAGGCTTCGTCTCTGGAAATCAAGCTGCCAATCATACCCTGCACACCCCAGTCTGTCAGCCAGCCAGGCCAGTCCCTCCCTCAGCAGCAGCTTTTGAGTTCACCTCACCTTCTCTCCATCCAGTGTGCCACCTGAGTGCAATTGGGCCACTGCTATTCGTCACATTCTAACTAGTCTTCCATTCTCCACACTGCCCAAATGCAGATCTGGGCAAGTTGCTCCTCTGATAAAAATCCTTCCTGGCTCCCCATGGTTTTCAGAGTAAATTCCAGGGTCCCAGGAAGTCCTACATAGTACACGTGGCCCGAAACTATAGCATCCTCCTTTGGCATTCTCTCACCTTGCCATAAACCCCAGCCCAGCTAAAATTTTCACAGGTCTCTCTCTCTCTTTTTTAAAATGTATTTATTTTTATTTTTTAAAACAAAAAAAATGTATTTCAAGTCATAATCCTCATATGGGGCACAATTTTCCATTTCTCTGGTTGTAAACAAGATAGACTCACACCATTCATGTCTTCATACATGTACCTAGGGTAGTGATGTCCATCTCATTTCACCATCTTTGCTACCCCCATACCCCCTCCCTTCCCCTACCTCCCCTTTGCCCTATCCAAAGTTCCTGTGTTTCTCCATGCTCCCCTCCCCCACCCCCATTATGTATTGGTATCCACTAATCAGAGAAAAGATTTGACCTTTGGTGTTTGGGATTGGCTGACTTCACTTAGCATGACATTCTCCAACCCCATCCATTTACCTGCAAATGTCATAATTTTATTCTCTTTTATTGCTGAGTAATATTCCATTGTGTATATATACCAGTTTCTTTATCCATTCATATATTGAAGGGCATCTAGTTGCTTCCACAGTTTAGCTATTGTGAATTTTGCTGCTATAAATATTGAAGTGGCTGTATTACTGTAATATGCTGTTTTTAAGTCTTTAGGATATAAGCTGAGGAGTGGGATAACTGGATCAAATGGTGGTTCCTTTCCAAGTAATCTGGAAAGCAGTGTGGAGATTCCTCTAAAAACTTAGAATGGAACTACCATTTGCCCCAGCTCTCCCACAGGGCTCTTGCTTCCTTGCATTGGCATATAATCTTCTCTTTATCTGGAATTTATTTCTTATATTTGTCACTAGAGAAGTACTTTGTATCCTCTGAAACTTATCTAGGACTCTCTCCCTCAGTCATGTTCCTTCACAAGCTGGAGCTCAGGGGTAAGTCTCACTCCTGTGTTCAGGTGTCCCAGTGCTCACCTGTATCACTGTCTTTCTCCCATCTGTTGAAATGTGCCTCTGTCCCAGCTGCTATTACAAAATACCATGAACTGGGTGGCTTATAAGCAACAGAAATGCTTTTCTCATGGTTTTGGAGGCTGGCAAGGACAAGATCAATGTATTTGCAGATTCCACATCTGGTGAGGGCCTGCTTGTTGGTTGTCTTTTCACTGTGTCCCCATATGGAAGAAGGAACAAGGTGTAATCCCAGCACTTAGGGAGGCTGAGACAGGAGAATCGTGAGTTCAAAGCCAGCCTCAGCAATGGCGAGGCGCTGAGCAACTCAGTGAGACTCTGTCTCTACATAAAACATAAAACATAAACTAGGGCTGGGGGTGTGGCTCAGTGGTTGAGTGCCCTTGAGTTCAGTCTCCAGTACCAAAAAAAAATTAGGAACAAGGAATCTGTCTAGGGTCTCTTTTATAAGGGCACTAATACCATTTATGAGGACCCCATCTTCCTTCATGATCTCAATACTTCCCAAAGGCTTCCACCTCCTAATAAAGTCACATTGAAGGTCAGGATTTCAACATATAAATTTTGGAAGGGCACAGACATTCGATCTGTTGCACTCATAGTAGACACTCAAGGAATGTTTTAAGAAGCTGGATTGAATCAGGCTATAGAGATCCTTAAGAGACTGCTCAGTATGGTTCTGCTACTGAGCAGTGTTGGGCAAAACATAGAACCACACATGGTCCCAATGGATGATTTATTATTCCTGCAACTTTATATGTACAGGCATAAGACAGAAAAAAGTAGGACAGAAATAGCTAAGTGACCTTTTACAAGTTATGTGACATGTCTCAATTTCAGTTCACTAAGATATAAATGGGAATAACAACCATGTCTCCATCATAAGACTACAGTGGGAAATTTACCTGGTATCTAGCACATCACACTAAAATTATTCAAATATTATATGTATTATCAATAATTATATGTATTATCAATAATACAATATTTAATGCCTTTAATATTGCTGCCTATAAGGGCACTAATACCATTTATGATACATAATACAATCAATGGGCAGGAAATGCCTTGTACAATAATCCAGCAGTCGTGGAATTTGGTCTGACTTCTGTGACCTGTTACCTGGAAAATTAGAGGAAGATGGGGTCCTCATAAATGGTATTAGTGACCTTATAGGCAGGAATATTAAAGGATAGCACAAGGGTCATTGATTTGCTGCTGCTCCCAAGAAAATGTCAAAGGACCCATCCTGCCAGAGACTGTGAATGAAAGCTGGGAGCCAGGAATGGAGGACTAGATCCAAGACCCCTCCAGTTAATGGGCCTCTGTGGACTCACCCCTTCCACTAATCCTACCCTTTCGTGGCCTCTCTGGAATCATCAATGGGCAGGAAATGCCTTGTACATTAGAGATGACCACAACTGCTGGTGTATTTGTTTGTAAGAATTACCATAATAACAAAATATCAGAGACTTGATTGCTTAAACAACAAAAATCTATTATCTCACAGTTCTGTTGGCTAGAGGGCAAGTTCAAGGTATTAGCAGGGTTGGCTTCTTCTGAGGCTTCTCTCCTTTGCTTAAGTATGGCGCCCTGTGTCTTTTCCTAGGCTCTTCCCTTTGTGTACACTTGTAACTAATCTCTTCATATAATGACACTTGTCATACTGGATTTGAGCCCAACCCAGTGACCTCTTTTTAACTTATTTCTTTAAAGTCATATCCCAAAGTATAATCACACTCTGAGGCACAGAGGGTTAAGAGCTTCAGGATATGAATTTTGTGATGACATAATTCAGCCTCTAACTGCTGGTAAACAAAACCTTCCTAAAAGCCATGAGCTTTGAATTCTACCACTTCGTTTACATTGACAACTTCAGTCAGGGGATGTTGCTGGAAGGGTGCTTACCCAAGAACTGCTATGCTCATGCTCAGAATGACTTCTTTTATCTGTAGCCCAAGTCCACCTCTCATTGATTCTTCCTTTGTCTTCTGCAAAGACCTGCCTCAAATTTCTCCTTGACTTTATTCGAAGATGGATCTTGTTAGATTACAGTTGTTCGATTCTAAATTACTATTTGCTTTATTTTTAAAGGGATCTTTTCACTTTAATATTAATATGGGAAGAGGGCTTTATATCCAGGGTAACCAGAGTGACACATCCCTATGACCTGGCCCTGTCTCTGTGTCAGCTCTCATCTCCCACTTTCAACTTTATTCTAATTCCTTGGGCCTTGGCTGCTACTCAAATGCATAAGCCAGTTCCCCTGTGGGGCCTAAGAACTTCTAATTCTCTGTATATACAACAGTATTCTTCCTCTGAATGAGAGTTCACTCCTCACTGTATTCAGTTTTCAGCCCAAATGTCACCTTCCCAGAAAAACTTACCTGACTACCCTATTTGGCTAGACACCAAAAGGTTCTATCTCAGTACTTCCTGAATTTCTATTCTGGCCCAGGCAGAAGCCAAGAAAGGGCTGATCCACAGAAGCATAAGGCATGACCCTAGTCCTGTCCAGAGGATCTTATGGGCAAATGTAGACATAGTATCAGAATTCAACAATGATGTAGAGAGTACATCGGTAATTATTGATAATACATATAATATTTGAATAATTTTTCAGTAAATCTAGTAACAGGAAACAATTGTTGAACACTTCATGTCAGGCTGGCTTAGCTGCACAATTGTGAAGGCCAGCAAACACTTTAGGGTAGAAAGAGAAAGGCAGCAAAAATGTGAAAGTAATAACCAACTCCCAGACTCCCCAAAGATATCACCTGCCAATCATCCATCATGTCCTCCACTGGCAACATTTAAAAGGGAGGAGCATGAGATGATGGTGAGCCCTGACATACCTTCTTCCAGGATCTCTCATATCTGAAGTGTAGGTCAGGAGCAGAGATGTGCTAGGAGCAAGCATTTAACACAGGTTAATGGTTGTTATACTTCTAGGGTCCCAGGACCCCATGCTAGCATCCTGTCACATGGCCCTCTGACAAAACCTGGTAAAGCAAGTGTTAACGTTAATTTTTTGTGTCATCTTTACAAGACCACAAGGTGATGAAAATTTGGTCAAACATTATTCCAGGTATTTATGAGGATGTTTTTTGAGAAGATTAATATTTGAGTTTGTAGACTGACTATACTGTCTTCCCCAGTGTGAGGGGCCTAAGCCTCAACTGAAGACCTGAGTAGAATAAAAGGCTGAGCAAGAGGACAGTCCACCTGTCCGTTGAGCTGGGATACTGATATACTCCTGCCCTTTGGTTGGAACTTGTACCACCGGCTCTTCTGAGGCTCCAGCTTGCTGAGTGGTTTGTGGGGCCTTCCATTATCCATAGTCACAAGAGCCAATTCTTTATAATAAATAATGAATAAATAAGTGAATAAATCTTACTGGTTCTGTAGTCTGGGTGAATAATCCAGCAGTCGTGGAATTTGGTCTGACTTCTGTGACCTGTTCCCCTGGAAGACTAGAGTAAATAGTAACAGTGACTGTGTGCGGCGGTGTGGAGGGCTGTAAGGATTGCCAGTGGAGACCACAGCCTCCCCGAGGGCAATGCCGACACACAGCCAGCTACCTCATGACATGACTCTACAGCTCGCTAGGTGCCAGACACTGTCCCGGTGTTGAATGCTCCTAACAACCCTCAGACAAAAGCCTCCCGCCATCATGCTTTACTGTGGAGGAAATGTCGGGCACTTGTTCAAGGTCTCACAGGTATACATACCAAGACAAACTAACACTGAACGTCACAAGTCAAAGTGCCTAACAACTTTCCTTGGTCTAGCAAGGACCCCCTCCACTGGGGAAAATCAACCTCACCAACATATTTAGTCAGTGATTCAAAAGGAAATGAGGTGGTAGTGTTTTAAAATTGTGAAATTTCACAGGAAATTTTATTTCCAGCTTTTTGTGGAAAATAAGAAAATCTGGTGTCTCTGCTGCCACAGTTCCATATGGCCACAGTTGGTGGGGCATGAGTAAGAGCTGCCACTGGGGACACATTTTCAGTCTTCAGTTTTCCACAGGTCCCAATGGCCCCCTTCTCTCCAGTGTCTCCTCCTGGCCCTTCAGGCTTCTGAATTGACTTCTCTAGGGTGAGGCTACTGATGATAGCTCAAATTCCTAAGTCAGCATTAACTCTGTTGCTACCTCTCCTTGATTTCAGCAATACTGAATAGCTTGCAATTCCCCCATGATCTCTGTGCTTCTAAGCTTTCCCCTCCTGTTCTCTTTGCTTGGAGGAAGAAGAATAAATTAACTCCTGCTGAGGTAGACTCAAATTGAAAGATTTGAAGATGAAAAGATTTGACTAGACAAAGCCATAGGATAAATGACACATCATCCTCTGGGTAATTTTAGCCTATTTAGGCAAAAGGAAAAAAAAAAGGGGCCTCATATTATTGATAAAGGGAAACAATTTTGCTGCGTACCTGTTGTTTCCTTTTAAATGAAGGGACCTACGTTACAGAAACACAGGGAACAGTACCATTGGGGGTTTGGAAGAAGGAGCTAGAAATACACAACCCAGCCCCTTTTCCTCCCCTTTTCTTCCATATGCTAATTTACCTACAGAAAACATGTTTGTCTCTGTCTCTGTCATGCACTGAAAGGAACCTGCCCCAGTAAAAATGAATTGCAGGTTCCCAGCCCTAACTATGTCCAGGTGAGTGGACCTGTGTGGTAGATTATTTGCAGAGAATAGCCACAAGTATTCCTCATCCTTGTCCATTTCTGTAAGTAATCCATATAGCTTCTGGGACAGAGTGCTGGGGGCAAAGGGGAGACTATGTTTGGGGGGCAGTGTGGATGGACTATAGGATATCTGTACATAAGGTTTCAGTTTCAATCTCCTGGATCACTCTGTTGCTTTGCATTCCTAACTAGCTTGTTCTGTAGAAGATAATCATCAATGTTTGTCTATCTAGCATTTGACTTCTCTGGAGATGAGGCAGAATCCACTCTCACCTCTGCTTTCTGAAATGCCAGAGCTTTTCTATCTTCCCCTGTAGCAAGAGGGCCCTCTCCACTTCAGAATCTGAAACAGAAGTTTTCCCTGACCACAAAGGTTTCCTGGCAGGTCCATGGAATTTCCAAATACCTTATTCATCATCACAGGATTACGCTCCATGTTGCTTCTGCACAAGTGGAGGGGAAAAAAAAATAAGATGTTTAAGGAATCTTTTCATATACCTATTGCTCAAGGACTTGAGGCCTTCTGGAGCAATAGGAGCCTTTTTTACAAAAACTCAGTTATGATGCCAGTTGCTCTCTCATGCAAGACTAAGTTATAGATATTCATATAAAATGTAGTAGATTCTCTGAGCCAGATAATAATAAGGCATAGGCTGTTCCAGAGTACATTGCATTCTCTTTCTACAACTTTGGACTTTAATGGTTTAGAAAACTTAGTGTCCAAGAGAAGAACATTTCTCCTAGGACACATGGCACTATTTTCTTTGAAGGGAAGCTGGGCTACCATCTGCTCTTCAGGCCCCTCCATCAGAGAAACTAAGGGAAAAGAGTTTTAAGGGATTGTTTGGATGATTCATTCTGACAAACTACGAAGCCTGGATTGCTTACCCCACAGTAGGAGCAAGGGAGGTAAAATGTTAGTAGCAGATGACAGCAACCCACATAAGTAGAACAAGTAGGACTTCTCAGGGATGAAACGTGGGCTCACTCAACCCTGGTAGAGGACCTCCACAGCTGCTGAGGTCAAAGGCAACATAAAATGAGTAGCAGAGAACTCCTGGATTCCCACTGTGATCTTATAGAGTTATAGTAACTAGCACTCAGCATCCACTGGCAGTCTGTCCACATTATCTTGCATGTACACAAATGTATTGGCTAATTTTTTTTTGTTCTCTGTTCTCCCCTATGCTTTATAAGACATATGAGTGATAACTTCTCTAATTATTTCCATAGAATACAAAATTATTGGATGGGATTGGGACAACTAGAATCAGGATGGAAAACCCTCATGCACTCTAATTCTGGGGCTGGATTTAGCAATGAAATGACCTTGTGTTGGCTTCTTATGAGTGGAGATGAAAATATTTTTTCAATGTAATAAGGGATGCTTACATTATATTAAGGAGGTTTCTGTTACTTGGTTGATCTTGTGTGTAACAGTGAAAAGGCAAGGAAAACAAAGTTAACCTGTTGATGTTGAGAGACCACATGGTGGGCGTTTGTCAGGATTTCTGGTTTCCAGAATCTAAACCTTCCTATGTGTGGAGAATTGCTGTAGTGTGAATGTTGAGTGTCTCCCAGAGATCCATGTGTTCAAGGCTCAGTCCCCAGAGTGCCCTGGGAGCTGGTGAAACCTTTAGGAGGTGGATCCTGGTGGGAATTCCTTAGGTCATGCGGCATGTCCTTGGAGGGGATTGTGGAACCCAGACCTCTCCCTCTTCCTCTTTTTGCTTTGATGAGGTGAGTGGTTACTCTGCCACATACCTCCTATATTGCTGTCCAACACCCAAGCAGGTGCCCAAAGCAATGGGTCCAACCAATCTTGGACCGGAACCTCTAAAACTGTGAGCTAAATAAGCATTTTAACTTTATAAGCTAGTTATCTCAAACTTGCCCACCATATATGCCCATACTAAACTTTGAATTGGAAAGCTGTGGTGAAAAAGAAAAAAGGAGCAGGGACTTTGAATGTCTGCTTGGGATGGATAATAGCAGACCTAGCAGAAGGTATCCTGAGCTGCCAGAGGCCAAAGCCAGATAACAGAACTCAGGACAAAACTGTTACCAGTGTTGCAGGCAGCAGCCATCACACCAGCCAGTTTCATGTGACTTGGATATATAGACATTGAGCTGAGACCTCAGACTTTCCTGACTATTCTGTGAGTCACTCAGTTATCTTTTATTCAATTCTTTTTTGGCTAACACAAAAACATACCCCTAACAAGGTAAAACCCTTCTCAGTCAGACTTGGTTTCTGCTAATTGACATTTAGTACCCAAATTGATACATAACATTCATTTAGCAAACACTGACCAAGTGTCAGGTACTAAACAAGGTGCTGTTGGATGCCAGAGGTGCCATAGTAAGCAAATGTAAATATGGTTACTGCCTACCTGCAACTTACAATCAGAAAAGATCAATTAAATACTAATTAAAATACATTTGTTGTCTTTTCCACATTTAGGATTCTGAAATCCATGACATTATCATCTCCTGATACTAAAGCCTGAGTATTTAGACTGGAAGGAAAAAGGAGAAAATCCTCTTTATGAGTAGGAGTGAAGTGAGTAAGACATAAATGGTCTTTTCTTCTGTATACTTTCCTTCATTTTCCAGATTCTCTGTAATTGGCACACATGTCTTTTAAAAACATAACTTTTCCACTAGACAGATTGTACTTTATTTTCCAGCTGGAATCATTGGAACCTTCAAAGATTCTTAATTAATACAACCAAAAGCTGCTTTCCACAAGTCCACGTCATTATAACAGCAGTTGGAACCTGTAGATGATTTATGTGAGACTGCACTAAATTTATTAACATAATATATCTTAATATGATTTAGAAGGTATGCTTTATTTCTTGTTAGCGCAGTTATAAAACAAGTTAAACAGGTTACAGTATTTAAGAACAATTTTATTTAATATGGGAATAAATAACCATGGGGAAAATCATTCTTAAAAGAGTTGGAATTAAACCATTTTAAAACTGACTTCTCAAATATCTAAACTCTGGCCCCTGCCTAGTTATGTAAAGTCCTATGGCTTAGCCTCCATGGTGCATGAACAGTTGTATCAATAGAAACCGATGACATTTCCTCTCTTCTCTTTCCCTACAGCTCATTTTTCATGCTGGGTTTGTTTATCTGAGTCATCTAATGGTCCCTTATGTGCATGCCTCTGCATTCTGCAAAGCTTGCTTTGATGGTGCCACTTAAAAGTGCACAAACTTCACTGAAGTTTTCCACAATTAGTTCAAGACTCAATTGAAGAGCAAAATGTGAAATTTTATTTGCCATTTTTCATGAATCCTTGAGGGTTTCCTGGATCACCCAATGGCTTCTTCAGGAGACTGGATTCCTTCTGGTTTACTGCCAAACCTCTATACCTACAGCCTTCTTTCCTCCCTTTCTTGCTTTGCCTTCATTTATTTGTAAACTGCCCAGTTAAAAAAACTGTCTTTCTATTGTTATTAGTGATCATTTAATCACAAAACTCAAGAATCTCTTTCCCAATTGGAGACTTTTGTAAATTATTTAGATTTCCACAATTTTTTCAAACAAGACTTCATTTCTACTGCTGCCGCGAACTTGTGACTTTCTCATTCTCCTCAGTTCAAATTCTGGATGGAGAACGGACCTAAGATGTGGTGTAACAGCTACTTTGAGTTGTCAGCTTGATTGGATTAAGATGATGATTAAGAGACTATGGGTGTGTCAATGAGGGTGTGTCTAGGAATAATTGATTTATGGGATAGCCAACTGAAATAGAGACACTCCCTAAGTGTGGGCAACACTGTCCAATAGGATGGTGGCTTGGATGGAATAAAAATGGGAAGAACAAGGAAGCAGTGGCAGATGCAAGCTCCTTTCTTCATTCTTCTTGACCAGGTTCTTGATTGCTGCTGCCATCAGGACTCTCACTTCTTCACTCTTCCAAAGCGGACTCTGCCAGTGATTCTCCAGAAGCCTTCGGGTCTTGGACTAGGGTAGCACCCTTGATCCTCTTGTTCTGGGGCTTCAGCCTCTTGGACTGCATAGCTACTGGTTCTTCCAGTTCTCCAGCCTATAGATGGCCATTGTGGACTATCCAGCTCTGTTTGCATAAGCCAACCTGATAAATCCCTTTTTTATAATTATACTTCCTGTTGATTTTATTCCTCTAGAGGACTCTAACATACATGGAACTAATCTCATCCTCTAGACAGAAGTGCTGAATTGCTCACAGATAGACTTTTATTGGGAAGATGCTCATCTCAAAGAGACCCAGTGTTAATCTCTTGTGTTTTTTTTTCTGAACTAATTCTTAACATATTTCTCCTCTATATGACAAAAAAATATTGATGTAATGATTATAATCAAATATAATATCAAATAATTGTTACTTTTAAAGCAATCAAGTAGTTTTTAACTAATATTATTTAAAATCAATAAAATATTTCCTTTATGAACAAAAATTTGTACTTAGCAAGTTCTATTACACCTCCCAGTTCATAATTGGCTGTTTTAAATTTTAAACCCAAATAAAAGCTCTAAGTTGACACAAAACATGGAAGTACTTCAAGTTCTGTTTCTTAGTCATAGTGCTATCATTGTTTATTTCAAATCTACTTTTTAATTGCAGGCATATATTATACCAGAGGGTTCGATGAGAGAAGTTGAATCATAATCAAGCCTGAACAATTCAGAGCCACTTCGAACTCACTGTCAGAATGAACATGTGTCTATGTCAACGCCCAATTTTATAATTAGGAGTTATCCAAAGTAACTTCCATATAGACTATTATGTTTATTAAAGGATAAGTAATAAAACGTGCTAATTACCTATCAGTTTTTAGAACTCAATAGCAACCACAGACTAATTACTAGAACTAAATCAATTAGACTGTTTCAGAGAGTATTTTATTACTGATATTGCTTACAATAGCCAGCACATGGTGATAATAAAAAGCAGATAAGCTTTTAATTGGTTTTATTTTTGTTGTTAAGTTCTCTACAGAGCATGCATCCCTTAATATCCTACATCGGTGATGGACTATGCATGCCACCCTGTCTTTTGGTAAGTCAATGAAGAGGCCTCTCTGATCCCCTAATAAATATACCTCTATACTTAAATTTCTCTTTATCAGAGAATTCTATTGTTTTAAAAAACTTACTACAATTTAGAATTTTTTTTCATGTACTTATTTACTGTCTCTGATACCACATTGCAATCACTGAATTAGTGATGGTTCTGTCCCAGCACCTATAGGGGTGCCTGGTATATCAAAAGCACTCAACTCATCTTTTTGAGTGAATGAATGAATGAGAATCTTGTTCTGTTAGCAGTGGTCATAGAGATGAGGTTGTGTGATACTAGCTGGCAAGTTTTTACAAAAATGAAGCTGTGAGTGTGCTTGTTCTACCTTAGTGTGTCCTGGCCAAATTACCCTAATTAAAAACATAGGAAGCCATAGTATGTGAATTAGATATTCATGTGATGAGAACTACAACCATTAGGAAGGCCAAGAGTTGGCACTGGTTATACCAGAGCATTCTTTCTTATATGAATATAGATGGAGAATCAAATCCAGACTGATTAGTGAATCCAGGACAGGGACAGAAGAATTAAGTGTATGCTTCAGCTGTCTAACAGATCAAAGATTTGTTTGAAATGATTCTCTGATGGGGGAGAAGAGGGAATGGGATTTGTAGGAGAGATGCCATCCTGCTAAAGGAAATGCAGGAACAACCCTCTGTTTGGCGGTCAGGGCATACTAAGATGACTCATCACGACTACTTGCTGTGCTCCTGCTCCTTTCTTTATGGACTGGAAGAGTCCTTTAACTTCCGGGCTGGAGAGCAAGGTTCTGGAAGGAAAGGGAAAGACAATAGCCGTGGCTGGAGAATGAAGGAGAGAATGTGCTGCCCTGTCCATTCTCTGAGTGGTTCTTTCTTTTCTGAAGCCTTGCCATGAAGAGGGGACGATTCCACAACACATTGTCCTCCAGTCAGTGAGAGAAATATGGTGACAGAGAGACAAGAGCACACCAATGCTTATAGCACCAGAATTTCCTACCTTGCCCCCAAAGTCCAAGAAACTATCAATTCCCTGGGAGGGTGAGGTAGGGTATTTCCACAGCTGAACTGGATACCCCAAGAGACGTGCACTGGGCAGCAATGATAGCTCTCGGAAGTGTAAAACCCTCAGCAACATTTGCACTTTTCAAGGGTTCTGATTTTATCATCTATAGCTTCCTGCAACTATTCATTCGTTGTGCTGATTTGTATGGAATATTAGCTTGTTCTTCGAAAATGGTGTGAATTAATTCCTGGAACTGAGTTCCAGAGTCTTGTCACAGAAAACAAACTTAGTGGAATTCCTCAAAGGGGTTGCATGTGACACTATGATCAGGTTTCTAAGCAAAAGGAAGAAATTTGCAGATGTGTACAAGACTTTCCCAAGAAAGCATGCACAGTATAAACTTCTAGACGAAGACTCTGTATTTGATACTTGGAGGGGCAGGTGTGGGAGGCGTTACTAATTGATTTTGATCCATTTGGTGAAGTGACAGATTCATTACTGTTTTCTTGGGAAGAACTGATACCCGGAAAAAAAATTTAAAAGGTGACTGTAACAAAGGAGGTGCTCTGGAGCAAAATTTTCCAGCCCTCCATTGCCCGGTGATGTTGTAGTATATCTCAACCCCGTCAGGGTTTTCAATTGCCCAAGGACTTTTTAGACCTCTCTGCTGGTGGAAGATTCTCACAAACGAATTATACTTTCTGAAAACTGAAAACAATGAGCCAGAGGATGATTAATTAGAGGGCTAGAGTTCAAGAGTCAAGGAGGACACCATCACTGCTCCAGGAGGCAGCTCTCAGACCACAGCTTCCTGTCTGTCCTTCACTGGATGGAGCGGAAGTGAACAGTGTAGAAATCAGCAGCTTCTTATACTCAGTATATTCAGCTAGGAAGAAATGAATAATTTCACTACTTGTAAAAATAATAGATCTTAAGCACAGGAGACTGTCTTATTAAGGTTTAACTCTATTTTGCATTTGCTTATATTCATAGCATTATGGTTTTGTTTTGTCTTATTTTTTGCTTAATTGAATTCCCTATCACTGAAAGTAAAATCACTCCTCCTAATATCAGTAAGAAGTATTTCCAGACTGAACTCTGGATGATAAGTGGCAGTTTTTGCTGCATGATTCAGTTATACAACTTCCCTAGTTTGGAAAATGATTTATTATAATCATTATTGTCTATTATGATAGTCTGAGTAAATTTATGGTTAGAGGAGTTCACATTTTAGAATTAAGCAAGTTTGGTGTTTTGACTTTATAGCTTCATTTGTTGAATTGTGTCTTTTTCTCTTACAATAGATGCCTTCAAAGTGAAATGGATTTTCTCTCTCTGATGTGTCCAGAACCCTGACGTTACTTTAGTACACATTTCTGAATGTAGCAAGGCAGTTTGGTCATGTGTTTACCAAAAACATTTGGAATTCCTTTCTTTTGGTTATGCCTAATTCTTGTGCTTTAAAAACAAATATTGTCAAAAATCTAGGACACAAATATAGATGATTCAAAGTGCAATCTACAATATTGACCCCGATTCTCTAATAAAAACAGTGTCAAACAGTGACAAAATTCTTCATGTTGATTTCAGCCATCTGCCTGTGAGGTTTCTTTACCCATATTTCTAAGCAGGCTTACCACCCCTGTATCCCAATTTGATGGATATAAGTAGGATTTGGTTGCAACTGGGTTTATGCTTTGCGGGCATAAAGTACTCTGCCTTTATTTCTAATCCTCCCTGCCCTTCATTCTAGCTTCAAGATAAATATGATGAGCACTGACAATATTTAATAATAAGTCTATTAACTTATTCAAGGTAAACACTAGATAGCCCTTCCCCCACTCATTACTAATTACATTAAAGACCGAGATGGCACAAATTGACAAATTTTAAAATAATGACAAGTTGTTGCTTATTTAGAAATAAGTTCTGCTCCCTAGATGCAACATTTTAAAATTTATTTTTCTAAGGGAAATGAACACCAATGTCAGCAAAACTTATTTGAAAACAATAGTCAACAGTCACAATTTCTTATTTCTATTTCCCAGATGAGAGAAAAACAATTAATTTGGGGTTGTAATTCAGCTTCCAGCCTATACAAGAAGAATCGATACAAAACTTACTGGCATTCTTTAAAGAATTGGAAACAGATGGAAAATATGCTTCCTCCTCTGGAGGATTTGACAATTCTTTCTGTAAGACAAATTGGAAGAGAAACAATAATTGCTTCTTCATCTGAACAGTCTGAATGTGCATCTCTTGTTGAACCTGTAATTTGCTCTTCAGTTGACTCTGCAGACTGTAGTTAAGTGCTTAGTTTTGGGGCAGACAGACCCGAATTCAACTTCCAAGGCCATTACTTACTTGTGTGGATTCTGAAGACTTATTTAATCTTCCCAAGCTTCAGCATCCCCATACTAACACAACAAGGATCTTCATGTACTCAGAGCACTTGTAAGGAAGGATTATGTAAGAAAATGAACATAAGATATCAAGCATGGCACTTGGCACTTACCAATAACACCTTCCTTAATTATTTCTATATGCTTATGATCAGTTAGCTGGCTATAGTTCTATATAGTAATTGTGAGTAGGGGGAACATAGCTGACCCTCCCAAACTCAGTGGCTTAAAATAACCACTGTTAGTTCAGTTCAAGCCCATTTGTGTTGGAATTGGGGCTGGTCTCAGCTGGGGAGTTCCTATGTTGGCCTTAGTTGGCTTTCCTGAATCTCTGCTCGTGGGTTGGTCAGTAGTACTTGGCTGGTTTATGGCCACCTCTTCCAGGATAGTTGGGATTAATCCAACTGGAAGAGCTTTACATTTCCTAAGTCTCAATTTATACAATGTTTGTCCTTGTCCCATTGACCAAAGCAAGTTGCAAAATCAACCCAGATTCAGGGATAGAGAAAGACCGACCTCTTTGGGGGACCTACCTAAGTCTCTGCAAGCTTCAGGTTCCTCATTAAAAAATCAACTGCATGCTGGGCACAATGGCACACACCTATAATCCCAGCGACTTGGGCGGTGAGGCCAGCATCAGTGTCAGCAATTTAGTGAAACTCTCAGCAATTTAGTGAGACCCTGTCTCAAAACAAAACAAAACAAAAAAAGGAGTCTGCACACAACTAAAAATTGAAGCCATTTTTCTATCAGAGGACCACAAAGACCTTCTTCTACTCCTTTCTTTTACCTATTTATGCATCTAAGTACCTAATGTGTCCTATGACAGGGGATACAGCAATAAATAAGATTTGACTCCAGTTGCTATAAAAATCTTACTAAGCACTTCACTGCCTAGATTGCCACTATATTAAAAAGAGAGTTTTCTATTCTCTTTTAGCAGCCCCACTCTACCCCGAGTCAAATGCTAAACCTAACCGCTAGCATTTTAGTAAATAACAATGAGAGATAGTGGTTTCCTCTAATTGTTTAAAATGATAGTTTTCTAAGGAAGGGTTTCCAGCTGTTTTGTCTGATTTAATTAAGACCTCTTAACCTTATTATCTCAGGATTTGGCTCCCTAGCCATTTGCAATTCTCTTTCTAAAGCACAGATGACTGAGACATTTGGCTAGGGCATGATCCTGAGTGTGAGCCTGGCACAGGGCCCTAGTTGACACAGAAAAGGTTGTGCAATGGTTAGAAGCTTATCCTTTCTGTTTCTTCTCCTGAGTGTTTTCAGCTACTTTTGCTAGCACATAAATGAGCACATTACTCTGGAATTCAACTGCTGTAGTCTCCAAATGTAGGGATGTAGCGAGCAACAGAAGTGGCCTTCGGCAGTACAGGAGGCTCTGAATTAGACTGTCACCATGCTCAAATCTTTTTGAAGGCAAGAGAGCACAATCTTGGCTATACTATAGAGACAGAAATATCTGGGGAGCTTTTCAAATAGGCCCAGGCCCAGGCCCAGGCAATGTTACAGATCAACCACTGTGTGAGAATCTAGGGAGTGAGAACCAGATATTTTGTCGTTGTTGTTTCATGGTGCTGGGATGGAATTCAGAGCCCCTGGCATTCTAGGCAACCACTGTATCACTGAACCTCTGCTCTGGCACCAGTGGTTTTTAAAGTTCTGCTGATGATTCCAAAGTTCAGCCCTGGTGGTTGAGAACCACCTCCTTAAGGAAACTCACAGAACATTACAACACCAGGGAGAACTTCTTCATTTTGAACTTGAGAAGAATTAAACGAAGGCAGATCAAAGCTTTGAAAAGACAGGAGGGGCGAAGGATTCATCTCCAGGTTTTCTAAGTTCTAAGCCTGTGCTTGTAGTACCTCATAACCACTGGAAAGCCCTGAGTCACTATTAAGTAATGGGAGAAATAACATGGAATGAAATTTTTAAAAAGAGGCATATTATTGCTGTAAATATTTATTGAGAAAAATATTCTACAATAACATCAAATTACATCATTATGACCTATTGGAAATAAGTTCTTGGGAGAAGTAAATAGCCTTATACTTCCTATAAACTGTAAATTTGCTAGCAATTACCTTGGAAGCTCTAAAATGCATGCTAATTAAAAGTGAATCATCTCAGTGCAGGGTTTAGAATTTGGAACAAATAATGGTCTAAACTATGAGAAGGGCTATTTTGGGCAGTTTGGGCTAAAAGCTAGTGTTCTAATAGGATATTGACAGTGAGCTTTCTAATCTTATTTTGACCTTTTAATTATTTTCCGAGAAGGAATAAGATACCAAGGGACAAAGAACTTCTATTTTTAATGGCTCATAGTCTGAAAATGTACCAGTAAACATAAAAAAGGAAAGCGTCCTCCTGTTTAAGTGCTAGTGAATGCTTTTCTTGATTTGAAGCTGATTTTTCTTGATTTTTAGTTTTTGAAGAGTATAAATATAATAAAAAGACATTACTATTAATGATTAATGTATAGGTCATTATGTAACTAACATTATAGGCCTGACCAGCTTGGAGGTATAAATTAGGGCAGGTTAATATCCAAATTCTGTTGTTTGCCCCATGTGTACTCACAGAGTGTCAGCAGCCCTCCTGAGAATCTGCCCCAGTTACCTCTGGGAGTCCCTGCCAGAAACCATAAGGTAGGCCTTATCATCCACACATGCAAGGCCCTTTTTCTGTTAATTCTTTTTTTGGGGGAGGAGGGAACCGAGGATTGAACTACTTAGGGGCACTTAACCATTGAGCCACATCCCCAGCCCCATTTTGTATTTTATTTAGAGACAGAGTCTCACTGAGTTGCTTAGTGCCTTGTTTTTGCTGAGGCTGAATTGAGCAGCTGGGATTACAGGCATGCGCCACTGCACCCAGCAATTCTTTTTTATTTCCCTGTTCTCATTCTCTCTCCCTTCTCTCCTTCTGTATCATTGTAAGAATTCATATTGGTTTGTGTATTTTTAACTTATACAAGCAGTATTATGCTACAAATATCCATGCCCCTCAATTATGTCACTCAACTCTCTATTTTTAGGATTAAGCCGTGTTGCTGATGTGTATCCATAGTATGTCTGAATTCACCACATTTTACAAGTGATGAACATCTGAGTTCCTCCAGTCCCCCTTGCCATGGACAGTGTTGCAGGGAACCTCCTTACCTATAACACTAATGGATACTTGTGAGAATTTTCCCGGGGTATATACCTAGGAAGATAATTGTGGGGGTCCTAGGTCATTCTTCATTCAGGAAATACTCTTAGGGTTTTGGAAGGATGAACAGAAGTTTCCTCCAATAAGAGGTATAGGCCACTCCTGCTGGTAGAACAGCAAGGGTGAAAGAAGGGAAGGGTATCACAGCATGATGGTGCTTTGCAGTGGAAGTCATCAGGACCAGAGGAAAGAGGAGCATGGGGTTGGCAAGGGAGGACTGGAGAGGTCTCAAGACCAGACCTGGAAATGTTCCTATGTACCTACGACTAGCTAGGGATGTGGATGTTAAGCAGCTGAGAGGCATCTCTAGATCTGCATGTTCGAAAGGGAACTACCTGCCCTCCACCCTGACAAAAGGTGATCTCGAACACTGAAGTGGCTCAAACACCAAGGCAGTGCATCACTTCTTGAAGAGGGATCTAGCAGCCATCTCAATGTTCACAACACCCACTGTGCCTGAATGCTAGTGTGGGGACTGATGCAGATGACTAGATCCCCATTTCTGTCAGTCCAAATTAGGCTTCACAATAGCAGCCTGGCACTGGCACAAAGGGGATGGATGGGAAAAGGTGTTTGCAGGAGGGCACAAAGAAAGTGGTCTAGGAGAGGCTAACTCTCTACTCTTAGATCAAGTACCAAAAGTGGTGGGGGCAAAATTATTATTCTCAGCAGGGGGGGTTGGAGAGTGCACAGGTAGAAGTGGGATCCAAGGAGTTTGATGGGGCTAGGGGTCTATATGGTAACAGTGCTACCCAAATCCTATGTGTACTAACTAGGAAAACAATATATTATGATCCTAACATTATGACACTATTATCCTGACTTTCAGCTGTCCTTCCTCAGAATCTTTGGTTGCTGATTTTATTTCTGGCAACAATATAAAACCAAAAGACCAAAGGGATACAAAACAAACAAACAAACAACAAAAACAAAAAGTTAGGGTTCAAACGATCCCAGGGTTTGGGGATCTGCATTTTTTTCGAGTAATTCAAGTAGAAATGTCTGCCTTTGGGAATTGTACCTTCCCTTAGTTTCCAGGAAACTATGCCCCCTAGATCTCATCTCCTCTTCCCTGTACCTTTGCTGGCTCCACATCATCCCTCAGAGAGCTCTCACTGATACACAGCTTCAGCTTCTGTCCCTGAACACATTCTCAAATCTCTCACCCTGAGATCCTGCAGCTCATCTTCAGGCTGGTGTGCCCAGCTGCCTTCAGATCTATTCACTCAGATGATACCCTTCAAAGTCACCTCAAGCTCAATATATCAGAGAAACGCACATCCTTTTCTCACATGCCTCCCCATATGGCATTCCTTCCCAACCTGTCTACTGCTGTCCCAGCACATGGCTTCCTTGTTCCAACCTTGGAGTTATATAACCAACAGATGCCTCTCTACTGCTTCCAAGCCAGCCGCCAACAAATCCCAGGGCTTCTGTTTCTGCAGTAAGATTCAGCTCTTTCCTTTCCTAGAGCCACCACCCAGAAAGCCGAATGCTCTCTTCTGCACCCATATGGAAACCTCATAATTGTCTGCTTATCTTCATGGTCTGCTTACTGTGCTGTCTAGATCCCTATTTATGATAATTTAATGGCATTGTCTTTATAAAGAACATAATCGTTTGTTAAAGCATGAATTCCAAGCTTGACAAATGTAAACTATTTCTGTTTTACCTGTTTTTGCTTTCATATTCTTGAGTCAACACAGTTATCACTTGGTATCTACGGGGAATTGGTTCCAAGATCCCCCTTGGAAACCAAAATCCTTGAATGTTCAAGTTCCTAAAATGATATCAAATTTGCATAAAACCTACACACCCTCTCTTATGCTTGAAACCATCTCTAGATTACTTATATTACCTAATACAATGTAAATGCTATGCAAATTAATAGTTCTTGTGTTGTTTAGGGAATAATGACAAGAAAGTCTGTACATTTTTCGTACAGACTTATTTTAAAAAATTTATTTAAAGCTTATTTTAAAAAATATTTTACCAAGGTTGGTTGAGTCCAACTAAGGATATACAGCCAGCAGATACAGAGAGGCTGTCTATATGTATTTTATTTTTATAGTTATTAAATTAAAACACTCTAGCCCCCTACTGTCTGCCAGGCAAGTATATGTATCTATATCTATATATATGAATTCACATTTATAAATATGAACAGGTTTTGCCATTTCCTAAAATGCATATGTAATCCAGTGGAAGAATATAAGCACTTATGACAGTTTAATTAGGATTCAAAGGGAAAAGTGCTATAGTAGAGGCAAATCAAGATACTGTGAAAGTTTTGGGGAGAAAGCTGTGAGCAGGAACGATTTTATAGGTAATGAAAGTATGCAATAGTGCACTGAAGCCTGAGTTTGTCTTTTACTGTTAGCAAGGGACAGTCTTTTTTTTTTAATATCTGTTGTACATACTCTCCTCTCACCAGCTTCTATGACTCACTCAAAATGCCCTTCATCTTCTTCCCAGTCTCTGAAAGGGCTCCCCAGGTCCTTGCTAATTCAAATTCTGCTTTCCTCCAAGTTCTCCTGAAGATTAATTCCCTCTATGCCCTTCCTGGCTCTTATCTTCATCTTCTTTATCTTCTCTGCACAATCTCTCTGTCTGTCTCTGTCTGTCTGCCTCTTTTTAAATCAGAATGTTTGTATTACTCTCTAGGACATAGATTCTCCAATTTAAGTATGGATTTAAATCTCCTCGTACGTGATTCAGTAGGTTTAGCTCAGAACCTTGGACTCTACTTTTTAACAGGATCCCCAGGGCTTTCTGGGTATAAAGATCCTGAAGCACTTTGAGAAACACTGTTAGATCTCTGCGGCTTGTTTCTATTTCCCCCTACAGGCCGTTCACACCCCAGGGTGCTTTGCAGAGTGTACGCGTTCTGCCGGATGCTCTGTCTCCTGTGTGGCTCAGCTCGGTGGCTATTGTGGCCATCAACTATTAATGACACCCAGCGTGAAGAACGGTAACTCAGCCAGATGTACAGAACTGCCCTCTCCGGAGGAGACTAACTCCCGAGACACAAGATCAGTGTGAAAGTCACCAGAAGAGCAAGAGGAAATGACATTTTCTGTCCTCTGAAAAAACTTGCGTAGCCATCGCTCCAAATGACCTTAGCGCGTGTCAAATAAATCGTGCTTTCAGAGGCTGCAGAACGCTGTGCGAGTTAAGGAGCTTGTAAAATAAAGAGGCTACAGGTACTCAACGCGCTCAAAGCCATCCTCCTCCTGTCACTCACGATCCTGAAGCGACACACCTTACACAGGTTGAATAAAAACGAATGCGAGGTAAATAACTAGCATCAGAAAATAAAAGGAACCCCGAGGTTGTTCTGAGAAGCGGCGCTTCCGCCACCCCAGCAGGTGCGCGCGGCCAGCCTGAGCCGATCCGGCCGGCGGGGGCGGGGCGGGGCCGGTACGCCGGGGACGTGCTGACGTCACGGGCGTGGGTACGCCCAGCGCGTCGTCCGGCGCGGAGCGGGGCTGCCGCTGGCCGCTGTCGGTGGCTTCGTTACGTGAGCCGCGGGGTCGGAGTCCGCTCTCTCCGCTCTTCGCCCTTCGCTGGTCCGGGCCTCGGCGGATCATGGTGCCGTCGGCGCGCCCTGCGCGGCCCCGCTGAGCCTCGGTGCGGCGGCGAGGCGGCTCGGAGTCGCCATGCCTACCCGTGAGTGGTCGCAGGCCGGGCGGGCGGGGGCGTTGGGGGCTGCCCAGGCGACGCTCGCGGGGCAGTCGGTGCGGCGCGGCGGGGCGGGCCGCCTGGGAAGGCCGGCAGTGCGGGACCGTGCCCGGAAGTGCCGCGGGCGGCCGAGTCACTTTGGTTTCGACTGGACTTCCCGGGGTTGTCGTGCGCCCGTTGCACGGATGGGGAGACTGAGGCCCGAGCGTTAAGGGACGTGCTGGGACGCGCGGCCAGTAGGTGACGGAGCCAGTGGTCACCGAGACCTGTGTGGCGATCCAGAGTTTGGGCTCTTTCCCCAGCCCGCCGCACAGCTTGGCGGGACTTGGGAGAAACTGTGTCTGTTTCTGCGGTCCCATGGTCATGGCCGGAGGCCGGGCGTCCACTGGTAGGAGGCTCCGGCTAGAGCCCTTCGCTGCCGCCCTCAAGTCCTCGCGGTTTGTGCTGCGTCCGGGGTGGTTGAAGGACTGCCCCTGGAAGTCGTTAGCAAAGGCGCCACGAAGTGTGGCTGATGGACTCACATTCACTTGGCTGCCGATTAGAAACGCTGCCCTTGGGCACCCCTAGCCACATTCAGCTGGCTCTCAGCATGGGCCCTGAGTCTGCCTGTCTAGAAAGTGTCTCGCCTAGGTGTTACTGATGGACTCCAAGCTTCAAAAATCACTGAGTAGTGGAGGCTTTTTGGACAGCTGCTGTACTACTTAATAGAATGACCCAGAAAATAGCAATGTGACTTTAACCCAGTGGCCCATATGAATATGTGTGAACTGGGGTAGCTGCTGACCTGGGAGTGAGAGTAAGCAGGATCCTGATTGATTTCAGATTTAAGTAGGGCTCTTTTGAGTGATTCATATGTACTATGGAGTCTTTAAACACTTGTGAATATATTTCTTAGAATTCTAAACTAATTCCTTCTAAGTGTCCCTATTTTTATGGATATATGGAACTCTGAATTTTCAGGTTCAAATACATGGTTTGTCTAGTGGTGGGTAAAGAGAAATTATTTCTTGATATTAGAGAAGTTAGCCTAATAACTGGCAAAGTTTACCTAATAACTTCACATCTTGATGTGAAGATTGCTTTGGACTTTTCAAATATTGAGGGGATTTTGTTTTCTTTACATAATGTAGGTTGTTAACTCATGTTTTGAACTTTGTATCCAGTAAATATGTCAGCAGTTTATATTGGTGTTTTTGTTTTTTAATCTAGAATGGAGAGATATCATTTACCATCATCTTCATTATCATTATTTCAATTTGTTATTTCCAGATTTATGTTATTCACTGAATAACAGAGATTAGCACTGTGCTAATCTCTTACTTTTGAAAGCAAAAGGGATAAATGACTATTTCAAAAGTTGAGACTTCAAATAGAATTCATGTAAAATGCCAGTCAACATCCTACAAAATTAACACATTTTTTATTTACATTCTAGAGATGTCTAACTTCATAGATAGGATACAGAAAATTTATTCCTTTAAAATGTTTAAGTCACTCTGCAGAACTAATTTAGGATGAGCTGTAGTGTGTTTGGGATAGTTTAGATTTCAAGATTTCACTCTCTGACTAGAAGGCAAGTGAAATATTTATCTGTCATTGTTAATATTTGTCCTGGCACATTTTCCGTGGCTAAATAGAACTGTGCTCATATGAAGAGAGTAGGATTTATCTTCCTTTGCTGATCAGAACCACCAAAATTGCTGGATAGTGCAGTGGACAGTACTATTCTTAGAAATTTTGTGCATAGAATAAACTTCCAACATATTATGTAAGCAGAGAAATAAAAATTGTCACTTTCTTTAGGAATGCTTTTAGGAAGCAAATTTGGTGCAGATAACCTAAGTATTTTTTTTAATGTAAATGGTGGGGATACTTATTTATGAACTTAGTTAATCTTTAGGAGTTTTAGCTAAATAAATGTAATGTTTTCTGTACAATTGAAGGGTTGATTATTGTCTCTTGGATGTTACAGTTCTAAAAGCAACTCTTGCTCTAAATCATAGAATTATTCTATTGCTGTTTTGTTATTTGGATTATTAATACTCAGTCACTGAAACTGATATTGATGAGTAGAATCTAGTTGAGCATGGTATAGCCATACTAGTTAAGCAGTTTCATAAGGTGTGGGTGTTAACAATAGCTTCATCGGAATTGTTTTGGAGATCTGCAAATTTTGAGAAAGCAACTACCTGGAAGGATGCGTGACAGGAAGCTGCTGAGCACAGGAACAATTCTGTGGTCATGCCATCTATTTTCAGTCTGTAGTTTGAATCAGATATTAGGCACAGATTTCAGGACTGTCACTGAATGATCTTGTCAAACCTCTAAATCCATAATTTGACACATCATTTCTCTAAAAGCCCGTATTTGATTATCCATGCAAAGGAAATTAAGAAGCTTTTGATTTCAGAGGTGTTCAAATTTTCGATTAGTACTTGACTTGGAAGGAAAGTTAGTTTCTTAGCCCAATCTTTTTTCCACCCACTAAATTGGGAGACTAAGAATCAGTGAGTTTTGGTGATTTTCCCTAAGGTCACAGATGGAGCAGAATCTGGACTTGAACACAGATCTGTCTCTTAAAATCAGTAATTGCAATGAGCATAGATACAGTGGTCATGGATGCAACAAAGTTGACAATAATTAATCTTACCACCCTTCGAGTTACATTAAGACAAGCATAAGTTTGGCCAAATTTGAAATCAAAATTTCTGTGAGTTTACAAGACAGTTTGCTTTGGCTTCTATCTTGTCACAGGAATTTGTAGGAAGAAGGCTGTGGGTTCTCCTGGTGTGCCAAGTAGATGCTTGGTTATATGGCATAGCCTTAAACTTTAGTAAAGTACTTATATAGAAGGGGCTCTTTCACATGCCTGAAAACAGGTCCAGTAAAATGTGCTTTTATTAAATATGAAAAGTTTTATATTGGCTCCAGGATTCTAAACACTGAAACTTTGTTTGCTCTTAATTGCTTTCAGTAATTGTGTGGCTAATGCTTTCTTTTCTCATTTGGGTATTGGCATTGACATCTGGGCAGATTTGCTAAGACTGTGGGAATATGGCTACTCCATATTTGTTTTTCCCCTTGGATGAAGCTAATTATTTTTAACTAATGTTTCAGTTCATTCATGAAAGAAGTACAGAATGACTTGTGAAGTGAAAGATGGGTGCTAGTTGAAGTATTTTCTTTACAAACACACAATATGTGAACTTGATGGACAGCTCCTATTACTGGCTTTGGGGCCTTTTGTGCTCCTTCACATTCATTCATATTCTCATTCTTTATTGCTCCCTGCCCTCCACCCCTCTTTCCTCATCTCTCCCATGGCTTCCATCCTCCTCCACCCAGCACCTTTGATTATTGCCAGAGTTAGAGCTGAAGAGTTTTCTCTCTCACAGTGACCTTGGACTTGATACTGCTTTGGTTGCTGCCAGGGTCTTACCTTTGTATCTCTCCCATTCGTGGGAACATAAGGCTGCATTTAAGATTATGTAGATAGTGAGATAACGCTGAAGGAGATGGAAGCTAGAATTTGAAGGGCTTTGTATGTCATGCAAAAAAGCAATTAATTTCACTGAAAATGTGTTCAAGCTGTTAAAATCACAGTTACAGTAACTATTTTATAGACATACTAGCAGTTTCCAATGTATTGGTTACTGTAGTTTGTTATTAGTATTAGGAATTATTGAATACTGATTGTAGCTAGACTGTATACTTTGCAGTTTACATGAATTATCTTATTTAACTCTCCTACTTTGAGAGAGATCCTATTTCAACCTGTTGTAGAGATGAATTGATTGAGATTCAGTAGAGTTAAGTAACATGCCTAATGATAGGAAATGGTAGAGCTGGGATTGGAACTAACTGGCTTCAAAATCACATTTTTTCACACTACGCTTCTCTGAGCCAAGGCAGGAGTTGACTCAGATCCTGTCAGTTTCTTTTAACTGCCACTTTTGCTTAGTACTGGGCCTAGTTACATGGTGGGTACTTGCTAAATGTTCAGTGGATGAATTGTTGCATCTTGAGTCAGAAAAGCTATTCTTTGGATAACCTGAAGTAATTTTTTTTTTTTTGTAGAACAGTATTATGAAAGTTTTATAATTTATGCTCAAGTTCTTACGAGAACTGCCTGTAACATGTTTGAGGTCTGAGACGAAAATACAAACGAAGGCCTGTAAATAAATGGAGGCTTTTGTCTTTTCACTAAAGATATCTTGGACCAGATAATTTTTTGTGGGAGTTGGGAGTTGGCAGGAAGGGGCTGTCCTTTGTATATAGCATGGTTAGCAGCAGCTTGGGCTTCCACACTCGAAGCCAATAGTAACTAACCCTCCACAATTGCCCCAAAGTTGTGAGAACCGAAAACATTTACAGACATTGCCAGATGTCCCCTGAAGGGTAAAATTATACCTTTTTGAGAACTGATCTAAATATTTAATACAGGTTAAGCTGTGCCATAGCCTGGATGGCCTGCTTGCCCATCCAGGGTCCTCAGCCTGTTCCCCAGAGATTGCCTTCTTAACTCAGGGCAAGCTCCTATAGGGATGATCTGCTCAGCAGCCATCTGTTGGGGTAGGCAGGGTCTTGCCTGACCCTGGGTAGGGATTAACCATATCAGGTTCCTTAGGGAGCCAATATGGATAGATTTCCCTCCCCCATATCTCATATTTCCATCTCATGATTTCTAGAAAGTTCAGTGTACCTCCCCAAACTGTACCATGTGAATAGCAGGACAGATGGCAGAAGGAAATTTTCTGGGGAACTCAGTCTGCCTAGACTTCTACTTTGGTAATTTGGAATGAGAAACTTTAAACAAAAGCAGCTGCAGCCATCTTTTTCTGGTTTTCTAGGGCAGTGATTTCCAGTATTATTGATCTGACCTGACTCCACCCACATACCCCTATAAAAAGAAAGAAAATCCTTCCTGTTTGGGAGGTAGAAGTTTTTTTGAGGGTCACGTGAAGATACTAGTTCTTAGAATAGAGCCACATGGTACCCTGTACATGCTTCTACTGTGGTGTGGAATGATCCATTTGTCATTTACAGTGTTCTGTAGTAGTGAGATGGCTTATTTCGCTTAGCATGGAAGTATCAAGATCCATCCACTATGGATTACAGTAGACAAATCCTGTGATTCTATGTAGATCATCATATATGTGTGTGTGTGTGTATTTATTTTTGCTATTTATTTACTGCTCTTTACCTTTAGATGTTGGATGGCACGATTCTGCTTTTTAGTAAACAAGTAATCATTACTCAGGTATTGTCATCATAGCTCTGAATCATACAGTGTTTCTGTCTACCATTTCCATTATAGGCTCCATTTTTATATGGCAGGAACTCTCTCTTGGAGGCCTGTGTAGGAAGTGAGCATTCCTTTGTCTCCTAGTAGAAGGTTTTTATTAATATTGAAGGAAAGGGGTCTTCCACATTCTCAAAAATAGAGAGAAGGGGACAGAAAATACCCATATGGTCCCTAACCACTCCAGGGAAGAAAGAGTGTATCAGAAGATAGGACAAGAGCTGTTTGTCTGGGATAAGAGTATTAAGTATTTCTGCTAAATGACCCTGTTGAAAATCTGTTGAAACCATGATTATTCTTCCACGGGGGGGGGGGATCAGATTTTCTCACAAAGTTTGTATATAATTTGAAGCCATTTAAAGACATATTGAGATGGATCCCCTAGAAAAACAAAGCAAATCACAGAGTGGCAGTTAAGAATATCATTATTTGCCAGATATATCAAATTTTAAATACTTTTTTTTTCTACTTTTGTTGTATTTTTCTACATACATTTTCCTTATTTTTTCTTAAAATTTTCTGTTAGCCTGTTGATATCTTTTTATTACAAAGATGAATATTTGATAGATTTTTCTAAAATTGATACTATGAAGAGGTAATTTTCAGAATTGCAGGATTGCTAGAGAAAGGGACCTACAATAGAAGAGGTAAAAGTATAAACTGATTTAGCTGATTTGGAAGCAGTTTGACAATATATTATTAAGTGCTTTAATAAGGTTTGTATCCACCAACTCAGTAATTTCATTTTTGGGAATCAATTCTTAAGAAACTATTAAAAACATAGTGCACCAGTATTTCAACATCAAGATGTCTGTCATAGTAATATTTATAAAATAAGGGAAACACAGAAACATATCCATAATGGAGAAGTGGTGTAAATTGATTATAAAACATCCTTACAACGGGGCTGGGGCTATGGCTCAGCGGTTGAGCGCTTGCCTCGCATACGTGAGGCACTGGGTTCGATCCTCAGCACCACATAAAATAAATAAAGATATTGTGTTCATCTACAACTAAACAAAATATTTAAAAAAAAAACATCCTTACAACAGAATATCATGCAATCATTAAAAATGGTACTTATGGAGGTGCTGTGATTATAATTTTTAATTTCTTTTCTAATTTGAATTTTCCAGATTTTCTACAATTAGCATTGTATAATCAGAAAAAAAAGATGCTTGAGATATTTTTACAACTTTTAACATGTTTTCAGAAACCTGAAGTGAAACATTAAAATATTACATTGAACTCATTTTTCCTTTATCTTGTAGAAAAAAACTTTGAATACCTATCACATGATGTGTTATACTGGCTTAAGAAAACATTGTATTGCTGTCTAATTGTTGTCATGTGCTTAGGAAATGGAAAATTTTGAGAATGATGTGAGCAGTGGCTGGTGGATTATGTTCTCAATTTGGAAGCAAAATAATGGGGCTTTTTTATCATTTGTAATTTTTTTTGAAAGAAAGAAGAAATAACTTCTGCCTAATTAAGTGGTGGTTTCAATCATGAAAACCTTAAAGGTTGAGATGAATCATATGTGGGGTTACAATTTATTAGGAATTTGTAGGGTTTGTGTTCCTTTTTTGGAATGATTATGCATTTTATAGCGTGAATACAATTCTTGGAAAGTATGATCACAAAATGAATGTTGACAGTTCCTCCTATTATTAATATGTCAAACTTGTCAAAATTCTGTCATCATGTGTGGCAGGTTCATTGAGTTCTTGAAATGAGCCAGCTCTCAAGTATGTTCTAAAGCAAATAGGAGCTAGTACTCTGTATTTGCAGTATGCATGTAAGGTATCATATTCTTCCTTTTGCATAATAAGCCATTGCTCTCTAATTTTAGGTATTATTAGATGTTACAATAATTCCAGTTTTTATTGAAGAAGGAATCACTACTAAGATTTTTTTCATTGTGCTTCTGAATCATGTTTGCCTGTTCTAAAATTGGGCATTACACCTTTTGCTCTGTGATCTTTAAGAAGGGTTCTGTCTAGCCTCCATTATTTTGGCTTTTATTCTTGGTTTGTGAGTTATTCAACTGTTTCTCTTTTTTTAATACCTGAACTCCAGGACTTATCTGCTGCAGTAGTTTCCTGGATAATGCTAAGTCGTCTTCACACCCTTGCTATTTAATTGACTTTTTGAACAACTGTCTTGTCAATATGCAATTTCTTGCTATTGTGGTTGCAGTTAAATATAAATGGATCTCACTCATGCTGAGCAGAAAAATGAATTGTAAGGTGTCCAGGATTACCATTGTCAATTCTGAGGATCTTATCAACTTTGCAGAAGGTACTGTGCCAGCTTAAAGGACTTGTCTGGAAGTTGAGAGGAGTAGCCCATTTATGAAATCTGACTTAAATTGATTTATTTAAAGAATTTAGTTAAAAGTAGTTTCATTAGCTGTTTGATTTACTAAATGGAAAAAACACAATATTTCCTAGGAATATTTAGAATAGGATTTATTTAATCATGCTTTAGAGGTAGAAATGCTTTATGGACATGTTGTTAGAATCATATATTGGCAGAAAAAGTTGCTTCTGGCTTCATCCCATCATCTACTTCAGCTGGTTCTAGAAGGGCATTTGAGAGGGGAGGATACTTTAGGTAAGCACATAGCAGAATCTTAATTCTGGATCTGGGTACCTATGCTTTCTCCTGTTCTGGCTGTGTTGGACTATGTGTATTTCAGAGGTTCAGTATCTTCATTTCACAGCCAGGTTATACTCCATCCTGGTCTTTGTATTGTCTTCCATGCACAAGTATTGTTGGGAAGCTGTCTCAGGTTTGTTTTATTGCAACTGGTCTCATGAAATGGACTGGTTGAAGTTTAAGACATTGATGGCGGAAAGACGGGTTTCTGAACCACTTAAGTCAGTTCTGTTTATTACATCTTTACAATAGCTTCTTCCCAGGGTACAGAATCCTCATTGTTAGTTTCCTAAAGATTCCATGTTGTTCTTTACCCACATTGGAAGGTGGTTCCAGGAAACCTTGAGCTGTTATTAGAGCTGAGGTTTTCAAAATCTGTTGCGTGGAAATATAATGAAGACTTGTGTAGAAAGGGTGCTTAAGAGTCTGGTCACCCAACCCAGCTTCAGCTGCAATAGCTCTGTTTTGATCTTGTTTATTTGTGGGATTTTGCATTTGATTTTAGTAGGGAAATCTTGTTAACTACTGTTAAAAAGTAGATAGGATCTATAAGATGTTTTAGAATCAAAAGCTTGGGAACCTAGAGGCAAAAAAGCAAAGTCATTTAACTTATGGTGTCTGACCTGTTTTGCTCTAATGACCTCCAGGACTGAAAATTTTGTAGTCATTTCAGTCATGGATAATGTCAGTATGCTTCTGGAGTCACTCCTGTTCTCTTCCATCTTTGCTTGTTTTCTTGTTGGCCTTCTCTTAGGGACTCATTCACTTAGCAAATATTGTAATGCACACATTTGAAAGGCACTGCTAAGTGGAGAACACAGAGTTTAATAGAGCAGTCCCTAGCTTCCAGAAATTTATTTCATTTATTGAAGAGTGTATAGGCAGGTATAACCCAGAGAGGGAAATGGCAAGTGCCTTGAGAACAGCGCTCTTGGGAGTTTAGGGAAGGAGGAGGGTAAAGGGGAAGATGAGTTGAAGATAACTCCATTGACTCCCAAGATTTCAATTCTGTCTATTTCAACAAAATTGACACAGAGCATTAAAATGTGTTGGAAATAATAATCTAGAACTTATCTATTATTTTAACATTATAGTTGTAATTATATTATTATGTACTAAATTTAAGTTTTAATATAGGTGTTCCATATCTGGGACAATGGGGCAAAGTGTGTTAAAAAGATTGAGTGTCTTAAAAGCTATTACAGAAATTGTGAACGTAGGGGAAGCGCTGGTTTAGGGAAAATATTTGAGATGAGTCATGCTCATATGGATATAACCCGCAGACAGCGGAGGTAACATTAGTGCTGGGGAAGGTGAAGGTTTGAAAAGCTGTGTGTGTAGATATGTTTTTATATATTTGGAGAGGAATTGGGTAACTTGTCTTTCGTTCAACAAATTTTTATTGAACACCTACTATGTGTTATTTACTGTGCCAAACATGGAGGATATAGTGGTATTTGCATCTTGGGCATATGGACATTATCATGGACATTGTCTTTGTCCATTGAAGCTTAGTCTGGTGGGTATGAGGGCCTATACCTGTTTCCTTCACTGCTGTATGGCTGTATGCATAGCTTTTGTTATAGGCAGTTCCTGACCCATGCTACTATAGTCAGTGTGTATTTAAAGAATTAAATAAATATAAAAATATTAATAAAAGAAACAGGTTGCTGTGGAAACATGAAAGTGAGGTTGGAGTGATTGCTCCTTGAGGTTCTAAAATTATGATAGTCTGAGGGATGGGCTTTGACCTTTGATGATATTGGTAGGATGGGATTGTAGTAGAGAAATGTGAATACTCTTGAGGAGGTAATTGATAAGATTAATTAGATGAAGGTAGAGGTAGGAGGAGGAATCAGGATTCACAGGTTTCTGGCTTTCTCCTGTGAGTGAATTGTTCTGGTTTCCTGTCAGGATTTTTTGGAGGAGGAGTAGTTTGGAGGAATTGAGATGGAAGATGAGTCCATTTTAGGATATGATGAGTGTGTTGTGCCTTATGGACATTCTGGGTACATTTGTAGGAATAACTGGATAAAATTACCGAAGGATATGTTGTGAAGAGGCTGAAGGTATATCCTCCAGGAGCATCTTCATTTAAGGATGGAATGAGACAGGAGACCCAAAGAGAGCAGGTAGGGCATTTTTGAAACAGCATTGCAAAAATGTTTGCATGACAAGGGCTGCGCAAGAGTCAGATGATGGTCTTTTTTTTCTTTTAGAATTTGAATATTCCAGCATAGCAAGAGAAACAGAAAGTGGTAGTCTGGTACAGTTTGTTCTGATGCCATTTTAAAAGATAAAATTTGTGAAATGTTAGGAGAAATTATTTAAATATTTTGGACTTACAGATAATTTTTGTATTTTAGTTGTGGCTTACACTTTCCTATACGTATGTCCTTATTACTGCTTTCTGACTCGGGGAAGAGATTGTCAAGTTGTAATTGAGTGAGAGGATGTAAACTTTTAATTATGTAGTTTGCAAGTAGAAATTAGGGCAGCTCCATGTATGTAATCTAAAATAAATCATGTAAAACTTAACTGTTAGTAATTTATCCTGCCTGTGCTGTCCTGTTTGAGTCTTATTTGTATCTGAAAGAACTGGATGGTTTGCTGGTGGCAGATGTAATGCTTATGTAAAGTTACTGGGGACCTGCTTATTTCAAACAGTTGAGAGGCATTTAGAGACTTGACTGTTATCTGAGAGCATCAGTGAACTCTGAGTTTTCAATAAGATTTTCTCCTTTTGCACAGCGAATGCTGCTTTCCTTTCTGTTCGTTTGTTTCTATATGTTTGCTTGGCACGACAGTGGTCAGCCTCTGTTCTCTTTTTTGAACAACAGAAATATTACTATTCTTTCCCTTTAGTTTCCCTTGATACAGTGCAGCAACGTGCTGATGGAAGGTTGAAAAACTGTAATAGCCCTTTGTATGGTGGTTCAGAGAGCATTAAGGAAGGCTGAGTTTGATTGTGGCTTAGTTGTTGTGCTCTTGCCAAAATGGCAATTGATTCAACCATTCTTAATATTTTTATCTGAAATTGCCTGTAATTCAGCACATGAGTATTAGCATAGAGGTGAGAAAATTTTCTATGGTTCCTTTTCATTTTTAAGAGTAAAATAAGATTATTTTTATAGTTGCCATAATAAACGGAATAGCACAAATGTATACAGTTTTCCAAAGATTGTTTCTTTACATATACAGCTACTAAAAATGATTTTACTTGTATTACATGCCATCACTAGTAATGTCGATTATCTTTAAATTTGAGGTAATTTAGTAAGTTAGCAATTCATTGAATTCCTAAGGTAGCATCAGATTTTGGGTTGTGATCCATTTAAAAATATTGATTAGCAAAGGTTTGATTGCCTTCTCAGAGTTTTTATTAACATGGAAATCAATCCTTGGTGTATATTGACCTTGGTGTATATGACTACATACTGACCAGTGTGTAGTTGGGAGAAATTTTTT